>OZ024783.1:16192560-16377174 GCA_964017065.1 Haliclona indistincta | reverse complement strand
GAACGCAAACTCCGTGTATCGCAACACTGGGACTCAGAACGAGCGCCAAACACTATAAAGTAGCCTGCTAGTGACTGTAACAACACACTAGTATCCACTCGAGCCCACCTTTCGCAACAGAGCATTCTTTGAGGCAGCAACATCTTCTTGACCGACGCCATTTTAGCCATCCTTTTATTACCAGGAAGTATCCGCCCCTTCATTATTGCGTGTAGCGAGCTCGAATTGGCGAACTCGCTTGCGTGCTACTGTGTGAACGCAGTGCCAGTTACCCGCGCCGACCTGGGCTGGCTTGCTTCACATGCCTGTGTGAACGCAGTATTAGGTATCAATCGGAGAAAAGTTTCCGAACCGAGTGGATAGAAGCGTTAATTTTTCATGATTATAGCTATGATGCTGATGTGACTATGGAAGTGAACATCTTTATGATCATTTTGTTCACCGTCAGTACTGTCACTGCCAGTAAGTATAAACTTCTCTTCTTTATATACTCATTCTCTCGCATACATGTTAGTAGAGGGTCCAGTGTCAGTGAGTACACTGGTTGGAGAGAATGCTCTATTCCACTGTAATGGTAGTGGTGTCACTATAGTATGGACAGTGGATGGATTATATGCAACTGACATCAGTATTACTGATCGTGATATCACTGAACACACGGTATCATCATCAGGCACAGTACAGTCCACTCTCACTGTACCAGCAACACTAGTAAACAATGGAACTACTGTACAGTGTGCTTTCTATCCTGGTGAGGTGACCAGTAACAATGCTACCCTGACTGTTCTTCATGGTGAGCTGTGAACAGGTATATATCATACATGGACTGAGTGTGAGACTGTTTTTGTAGGTATTGGTCCAGTTGTCAATGTAAGGTTCACTTCATCATTCAGTGCTGTACTGTGGGATCCTCCAGCAACTGCTGGTGTACTCAGTGGTCTCTCCTATATAGTGATTGTGATGAACAAAACTGGTCAAGCAATAGTGGACGAAATTACTGCCAACTCTTATTGTCCGATACCACTTCTCAAGTTATGTCAGTACTACACAGCTAATGTGACAGCATTCTCATCTCAGCACCGTAGTGAGAGTGTGGTTATTGAACAGAGAACACCAGGAGGTGAGTGTGTGACTGTTACATAAGTAGCTATAGGACAATTTCTTCTCTATAGAGTACTATGATCTTGTGAGTGTGTCTCAGCCAGTGATAGTCAGCTATAATATCACTCATTCTGCTGTGATTATTACCATCAATGTAGAGCAGGTTAGTCAGCATTTACTCAACCGGGTTTATTCTTGTGCAATGATAACTTTAATATTAGCGCGGCATTCTTGTTTGTCCTAATCAAGAACTGATGTCTATGACTTACCCAGTAACAGACACAGCTGATCAAACCTCACATTCAGTGGTAGCTATAACTCAACCTGGTTTGATACAGTACACTATCTATGTTGAAAAGAACTGTCATTATGCAAGTGACTTTGTAATTATTGGAAATGAAAAATATATTAAGAGTGTCAACTTCAGTAAGCCAACCACTATAATAGTTGATGTTGTGTAGTGTTTAATGTGGTCATACTGTGACAGGTTCCTATAATGTTCAAGACTGTGATGTATCCAGTGACCAGCACACTAGCTCCATACTAGTGGAGTGTACATTTGCCATCAATTCAATAGCACCAGGGATTGTAGTGATACAAGATGACCAGAGTCAATATACCATCAACAAGACACTGCAGAGACTGCTGCAGGATAGTGATAAAGGATCTGTCAACATTACTGGTCTACCAGCAGGAGAGTATAGTGTGAGAGTGTATGACAACAGTCCAGCTACTGACAGCACTAGTGCTGCATATCAGCATTCTCAGTTAATACACATTATGGAACTACCTAGTTCTAGTCCTACTTCTTCAAACATCATCCATATACTCTCATCAGGTATTACACTAACATGCATAGTTGAACCATGGTCATTGTTTGTGATATCTTTTCTTCAGACTATTCTATGAGCTCTAGCTCATTTTTCAAGTTACCCATGATTAGCGACAGTGCTGTTCCTGATGTGGGATTTGATCTAGCTGGTATAGTAACTTGTTTATTACTATTATTCTGTGACCTCTTTATGTTACACAGCCAACACTACTGCTGCATTAGCAGTGGTGTTGATTGTCATCGTTATCATTAGTGTGCTGATTACTATAATAGTGATAGCCGTCTACATCAAGTGGCGTGCACACAGGAAGATCCGAATAGGTAATTTATTATCTAATAAAAGACGTTTATTACTCATTGTTTTCACAGTTTCAGTTGAGACAAGGTATCGGAAAGAAAATGAGAACAGGTTTGTCATTTTTATTAGTGAATCTTTTTGATTACGACTTCTAATACTATAGTTATGTTGAAAGAAGTGAAATAAAAATTGCAGTACCACCTGTCTTGGAACGTGTTGAATAAGCCTATAGTAACCAACATCATACAATAAAAGCAACTTGAACAACCTTACAATGTTACCTGTTACCTGCAATGTTTATTAGGACCATACATGTATAGCACAAGCACGGTTACCACGGTAACAGTGATATGTATGTATCGTGCTATACTGATGGGTTGCCATGACGATCACAAGTTGAATATATAAAACATGTATAGCATGGTTTTAGGGCTTCGAATAACTTGTAAACATAAATTGTAACTAGCCCAAAACAGTTTCTACTAGCCCAATGAAATAATTATTATTAAGCTATAATTATTATGAACTTGCTTCTAGTCAAATCCTGCAGTAAACTTACTAGTACTCTAGCAAGCTGTGCTACCAATATGCAAATTTTACTAGTCCAAGCTATATTTTACTAGCCTCGGACTAGCGGGCTAGTGCTAATTTGAAGTCCTGCATGTATTACATGAACTGTATAGCAAAGTGCTCGCTGGGCCTTTTTGAGCAGATTCCCCTCTGGATTGTACCCACAGTTTCACAGTTCAGAATGCTTTACGATGTGTTAATATGATGGAGTCTTGCTAATCTGAGACACCAGTGAGACAAAAATTAAATACAATTTTGTACTGAGATGCTAAATGGTTGTCTAGACTATAAAGTATGTACCATAATTTGCAAGTCAGTTGTCCACTTTTTGAGTAGCTTTTCCATCAAGACGCATGCGCATTGACGAAATGTAAATGGCTTTGTACAGTCAAATGCGCATGCGTAGCGTGCTATGGTTGTGAGCTTGAGACAACGGATTTGCAAACTACGGTATGTGTACAGTGGAACCTTTCGTAATGGACACTCCCAATAGAGGACACCCCCATAATTATAACGGACAATTTGCTGACGTCCATAACACAATACAGATTGAACCTCCACGTAACGGACAAAATAAAATACACTTCCCCAACTTGTCCGTTAAGTCTGGTTCCAGCGTACACTCTAGCTAACCACCAAGAGGGTGAACTGCTCTGAACATACATGTCCATTGGTTGCATGTATAAAGCATTATTATATGAATCAAGGTCTATACATGTACATTGTGGTCGTGACATGAAATCCACAAATTCAATGATACCACATTTCCACCACTGTACACATACCCGTGCGCTGAGCTAAGAGCTAAACGCGACTACTCCAGCATTACTACAACACTCACGCTACAGCTAGTCCATAGACAGCTCCAGATAAATATGGATGACAGCAAAGCTACCATAATGCACTAACCGTGTTCTGAGCTAAGAGCTAAACACGACTACTCCAGCATTACCGTGTGCAACACTCACTGCGTTACAGCTAGTCCATAGACAGCTCCAGATAAATATTGATGATAGCATAGATACAATAGCTACCATACATGCACTAACAGGTGATTGACAAGAAGTGATACTGGCGTACGGTACATGTGAGACTGAGTGAGGACATCGACATGGATAGGAGGTAGGGTGACACACCCACAATACCGTAAAATGCTCTTACAAGGACACGTAGCTTTAGAAAGCCATGGATTAGCCGCTCGAACAAGGCTTGCCAGCACAAAAAACGTCTTCATAGGATTATAGATTGAGTGAAGAACTGCAAATTGCACTTTTGTGGCGAATTTCGAGCGGTGAGATATAAACAAGCGTGTTTTTTGTCCACACACAAACACACACACACATACAGATGGACACAAACGCATAACCTTAGCGCATACTGCGCACGGGTAATGATACCACTTTTTCACCACTTGGTGCAGGTACAGTGAAACCCCTCTTAGAGGACACCCCTCATCCTTCTATAATGGATACTTACTGAATTCCAAATATAACCCACAATGTATAATAAACCCCTGACCAGAGGACACCCTCTCTATAATGGACAATTTTTGTTGGTCCCAATGGTGTCTGCCTTAGAGAGGTTCCACTGTACATATTTTGCGTACGATAGCTATATACATGCCTACAGTGACTCACTGTGGCTCTTGTATTCCGTTTAGTTACTTTTGATGCAGATGGTGGTCTGTATTCATCGATTTCAGCTTGTCTGTCCTTCTTGTTGGTGGTAGTAGCAGGTTTCTCCACTGTCTCCAGCACCTCCTCTTCATCATCACTAACACACAATACTGGATCTACACAGACAGAAGGAATTGTAACATGTAGACACTCTTATACATTTCAAATAGTATATATGTAGCTGATTGCAGCAAACTTGACTCTTAGTTTTGACAAACAGACTACAAGGACTCATATCTGTGATCAGCACCACACCTCTCCCTATACTAACTAGTTAAAGCACCGTTGCGAGTGCAATACGGGAATTATTGCGCGAGGGGTGTGGTCGAGACGGTGATACAGCACGAGGCGAAGCCGAGTGCTGTATCAGCGTCGAGACCGACACCCCGAGCGCAATAATTCCCGTATTGCACGAGCAGACGGTGCTTTTACTGGTTTGTAGCACGACAGCTTGCCGCTGTCACTGAATCTTTGTGCCAGGGCGTCTTATTCTCGAGGTCGAGCCAAGGTCAGTCTCCGCCCACCCTATCTTTAACCCTCCTGGCCGTGCTATATTTTCCCTGGCCGTGCTACATGTATATTTTCCATATTGCGAACGGCGTTCACATTATGGAAAATATAGAACGGGCGGCGCCTTTGATACGCCCACGCAGAGTGCTACAATAGCATGTACAGGGAGAGGTGTGGTGTTGCCCACAAATATGAGTCTGTTTGAGTCAAGTTTGCTGTGCAATCAGCTGTACACACCTAAAGGGGGTTTCCTACTTCCAAGTTCCAACTACAGCTTCTTCCCCAAGAATCATGACCAGAATTTTTTGTTGAAAATCTTAAAATGCCTCAAATCAGAGAACTGGGAGCACCCCAAAAATTAAGACAAAGTACACAACTGGTCTGTTTCAAGTTTCAACAGTTCATTGTTAAAAAATAGTGCCGGTATTTGCAAAATTATTATGCCCTGTGCTGTAAGTACCTACTTACAGTACACAACTGCTCTTTCTAGTTCATCTTTTTTTAAATTGTGCCGGTATTTACAATGTACAACTACATGTGCTGCATGTACCTTCAGCTGAGTGCCCTTGCACCGCCATTTTTCTCTTTCCCTGTCTTGTTCTGACATCTCTAGCTGGAGGTGGTCTGTATGTGGACATTATTGAAGTGGTAGCCTCTGCTGCAGTGAGGTTGTCCTTGTGCCTGTTTAAAAGCATCTGAACAAGAACAAAATATACACAAATTGAACCACATTTTCACACTCAAAGACCTATCTATATACACATGATCTTGGTCATGCCCACATGTACAGTAAGTGACTCACTGGTCTGTTAGAGCGACGTTTGATATTGTAAGAAGGTAGTGGTGGAGGCTGACGAGCACTTAACCATGTTCCTGGAGAAATAAAGACACTGATAAATTATGACCATAAATGAACAACATAATTTATTGGTACAAAGCAGAATTCACAATCCAGAGGAACCCCCTTTTGTCTGTGAATATAATTCAAATGTGGTTTGTGGTATTTTGGAAATCACAACTGGGTGTGTCTATGAAGATCCATGCCCAAGCCTAAATCCCCATTCACAAAGTAACTTTTAGCATTGTCCTCAGAAACAAGGTTAATTGTGTTTCAATGGAATCCCCATCTCATTCTTCCAGATCCACCTCTTTCTACAAAGGTTAGCTGAGCTTCACAGCATAGGCAGAACTAATCTTTAGATTCAGTTAGCACGTATTGTGTTTGACTTGCTGCTGTGTTTGTGATGTCACATGACGCACAGCAAGGATAGAAACGAGATCTGTATCTTGCAACATGTCACTGTCAATACAACCGATTGTGAAAAAGGGCTTTAACAGACAAACTAACAGAATCAGAGCTACGTGTAAATGCTCAAGGATGCTTATCATCAGCACACACTCATCCACGCTCACTCACACAAACACACACTCACACAAACACACACTCACACAAACACACACTCACACTCACACTCACACACTCACACACTCACACTCACACAAACACACACTCACACTCACACTCACACACTCACACACTCACACTCACACACACACACTCACCTGAGTTACTATTCCTCATACAGGAAGAGGGATAAAATGTTTGAGCATTGTTGTTGTTATGAAGAGGTCTGCGAACGAGATCACCATCTGATGCTGAAGAAGTGATAGAGAAAAAAACTATAGTAATAGTAAAAATTATAATACAACATGTAAAATAGAAGAATAGCCTGAAACCCATGTTAGTTACAAGTATTTCCTGTTTAGAGAATACAATACATGTACATGCAGTGTGTACATGTACAGATTAGGAGCACAAACTAGTCACATGAATGTAACATGATAATTCCAACAATCGTACTCTAACTCACTGTTATCTGATGCTTGTTTTGGATGCCTGTGTGTAGGAGATAAAGACAAAGAATAGGAGATAAAGACAAAGAATAGGAGATAAAGACAAAGAATAGGAGATAAAGACAAAGAATAGGAGATAAAGACAAAGAATAGGAGATAAAGACAAAGAATAGGAGATAAAGACAAAGAATAGGAGATAAAGACAAAGAATAGGAGATAAAGAAAAAAAGAAAGTTTATAACTAAAGCGTAGGAACGGGAAAATAACAGGAACAAGGCTTGCAAAAGTAATGAAACAAGATTGGATGTAGCCTCCTCCCAGGCCCCACCATCTAACTAATTTCCGATAGAGGCCTTGGTAACACTCGCGACAGTTTCTGTCGCAATTACCCCACAAAATCGTTGGGTCGCGAGCAGGTTACAGAGCGTGAAATCTACCACGCACTTTTGCTTGACATACAACAAAACTGTTTCTATACGTACATGTAAGTTCACCAAGGCTGCTCAAGTTCTAATGCTGCATAAATCGTTGTTTCGTTCCATTGAGAAAAAGATGTTATTTTCTTAAAATAATATTAACATTACCATGTCTTTTCCATTCTATAGTGACAAAACTAGAAATATGAGCAGTTAGTGCTAACAAAACTGATTCTTAGACAAAAATTTCTCGCTCTGCAATATCATGTATGATGCTTGCAAAAATAACAATTGTTCACAGACACCACATCATCAACACTACTACTACTAGCTAACCTTTCTGATGGTACTGACTCGAAGTCATCTCCGCTGCTGTCACCATAATCAACAAGATGAGTACATGCGCTAGAACTGAAGGTGCTCAACGGACTGGACTGAACGGTAGCTGGTGACGGTATAGACTCAGTGAAGATGGAGGGAATCGGAGAAGATTGGGAAACGGCCGGACGTGGTCGAAATATTTTCGCAAGAGGGCGTGGTGTTTCTCTACCACTGCCTTCAGAACGGTTAGGAGGGCTGGGGGACGCTTCTACCACATCTAGAAGGTCTCTAGTCTTGTTTGGTGGTGGCGGTGAGCTACCAAAGTTATTCAGTGAACTCATGTAGTAATTGTCACCGGCGGACTGGACGTTTCTCATGGCGGTGGTCCCCGGTGTTAGAGGTTCACTGGATTGGTCCTCGTCGTCTGAGTTTTCTATGACTACGGTAGCTGTTGGGTTTCTGTGTGCGCGAGTGTTGTAAGCCGGCTGAGGAAGAGGGAGAGAAGACTGCCCAAGATTAGGAACGAAGGATTTGGTGGCGCTAGCGCTGAAACCACTCCCTCCCCACTGACCATATCCTTCTGGTTCCCTGCTTGTCGATTTAGCTGTGCCGCCGCTCACAGCTAGAGAAGGCATTGAACCCCGGCGGAATGAGGGTAACGAAGACATCTTCAACTCCTGCAAAGAGAAACAGGCACAATTCGGTACTTTTGAAACGTCCATGCATGGAGCGTTGCTCCGGGTCTTACATCTGGTTTCTTGTGTTTTTCATAGCTGGTGTTAACCGAACCCTCCTCGCATATCACCTCTACGACCTCCGGGGCCTCCTGGACTTCCAAACGAGTCTTTCTTTTTCTTCTCTGCTGAGACATGTACGAGGAGTTTTATAATACACATGTACGCGCGCCAACCCTTCGATTACGCCCATATCCCCCATCACAGTGTTACGACCGTGTATTTCCGGAATCGTAATGTTTGACAACTCCCAATAGGCCAGTTGCGTGTAAGAGCCAAGGAATTTAATTATTGATAATTAAACGTAAAGTCACTTCCGGACTGCTTGTAGCCGCCTACTTGTACCTACTTTGTATGGAGTTCATTGAGAAAATATGAGTTTTTAAAACTTCGCGGGCAGCCAAAACTTGGCGCATGTGCAGGATCTAAGAATGCGATGCGCAACTACTACCATTGGCACATGCAACGCAGTAAAAACAGAGACGATCGGTGGAGGCGCGGTCGAGAACGAGCCATCACTGTACAGCTGGGTATGCTCTTTTTGTCAGAGGCAAAATGCGTGCCTAGATTGTCATCACTCGCAATGTAAGTATCAAATCTGTCACCTTTCACTGTCTCTTGAGCAATCTAGTGAGCATCTTGCTTTACCATTAGTTAAGCTGTGTTAGTCTTCGCGTTTTCATCGCTCGTCACATTGGCTTACCTAGCTGTACAGTGATGGCTCGTTCTCGACCGCGCCTCCACCGATCGTCTCTGTTTTTACTGCGTTGCATGTGCCAATGGTAGTAGTTGCGCATCGCATTCTTAGATCCTGCACATGCGCCAAGTTTTGGCTGCCCGCGAAGTTTTAAAAACTCATATTTTCTCAATGAACTCCATACAAAGTAGGTACAAGTAGGCGGCTACGAGCAGTCCGGAAGTGACGATATACAGTATGCGATTAGGCAGGCCACGCCTGACTACTTTAGGCCAGCATTCGCTGCCAGCATTATTAATGTTACTTTGAGATTTGAGTTAAGCAAAAAATATTTACTGTTTGATTGTAAGGTAGGTCTTTGTTCATCTCACAAAGTTTGGAGGCTTTTCTTTGATCCGTGCTAATGCAGCTAGGAAGCCAAAAAGATAGACATTTTCAACAGCTTTTTGAGTTAGGAAAATTCTTTGTACGGTTTAGTAGCCATATACCTTAAGTATGGAATAGCCAGACTACCGTTGATAAATCTCAATGCTTCGCATAATCATAATGAAGTGTTTCCTATACCTTCATGCAGCCTACTGCTTGTCGCTTCTTCTGATGACGTAACATGCCAGGGACAAGGCTAGCCAGGTGCTTACTATGTGATGACGAGTTGGTCGCTGAGTTTTATGGGTATTGCACTCAACACTTTCATAAAAGGTAAATAATTTAAACATACGATGTACTGTACTGGTGCAGCAATTGTCTGCTAGAAATGAGATTTAACTGATGAGTAGGCTGGAAGTAGCTAGTACCAAGAGTTTATAATGAACAGAGAGTATCGCACTCCAATTGGTCCATCACGGAGACTCTCGGGAAAGTAACGTGACCAGCACGCGAGCGCTATTACGTGTTCTGACGTTGTTCAATACTTGTCGATTTTGCCTACGTAATGCATGCAGGCTAGGCACGCCCAGCGACCTGCATGTGCAAGCCTTAGCAACGACGATGAAGCGAGCAGCAGCAAGCGATCACGAGTTTCATGGAACTCCGCAGGCAAAACGACCAGCTAGTTTACCAGTGGACAGCTTCATTAACGCTTTAAGTACTGCTGGAGACAAAGAATATGGCGATTGGCTTAATTTTCGGGTGGGATACACAGTAACGAAAGAACATCAGATTTCAGCGCCAATGCACTCTTCAAATAGCTCTTCCATCAGACTTTAATATACGTAGCTTGCTTCAGCGTCCCCACGCATGCCAGCCGCATTAGAGTATGCATTGTTACGTCACGTTATAAAATTAATTATTTGCGGACGTCATTTGCTCGCGTGCTGGTCACGTTACTTTCCCGAGAGTCTCCGTGATGGACCAATTGGAGTGCGATACTCTCTGTTCATTATAAACTCTTGCTAGTACTGTACAGGATTAATTCTTTTTATCGATGAATGGCAATGTTTGCCAACCTTTAGCAGCACACAAATCTAAATTTCGTTAGAATCGGTGCTAAAATGGCTGAGTTACAACGGTTTTTGTAGCGGTTACTGTGTGATTTTGTTCTTCACTACAACCGGTTTCCTGGCTACAGCGGCGCTGTTGCGCAAGTAGCATAGGTGCAAAAGCAGCAAAACATGACACGATAGTCTTGGCATAGATAAATACCCCATGTACATGGGGTATTTATCTATGGTCTTGGCTACGCTGACCTGTTCTGCATACTTATTGAAACAAACTACGACCAGTCAGATCTACAACAAGTTAGCATGACACTTTAGCTGTGCGCGACTTTGGAGCACGTTTGCACTTACCCAAACTTTCACTAATATCTTTGTAAGTGCTGGTCAGAGGCATTCTCCAAGTTTAGCTAACATTGCAAACAGTTTGACGAAGAAAATAATTTTTTGATTACCAATTTCAGTGCTGGATCAGTCTAGCTCTTATTGATCATAGCAAAACAGCATTGTTTTCAAGAATTATCTGCTTAAATGTCATTATTAGTTGGAATCAGCGTATCTGAAAACCTTGGTTGGTTTTTAGCCACTGAAACGGCACTCAGACGTCGCGCAAGACAAATTTCCACTTTTTGAATTGAAAAAGGTGGAGACATTTCAGATTTCTGGCCGCATGACCATGCCCACGCACCAGCTCGCTACTGTGGACCTCGATCCCAAATGGCCAGGATGCTTCGATTATCGGTCACCGCTAGGAGCACCGCATTGCAGTGGAGCACCAGTCGCAGAAGTTGGGTTCATTGTTCGGCAGTACCACGGATCAGTAGTAGTCATGCTGATTGTGATTCGACTAACTACGGCGGAGTTGGAACCGACATTGATAAGTGGGTCAATCACCTGAGGGCTCATCCTGACCGCTATCACAGTATTGAACAGAGAGAAGATCGTAGCGATATGTCGTTCGAAGCGCTCAAAACTCATTTCAAAACTGGTCGATACAAGACGGTTTACAGAGGTGTCCCAATAATGAAATCACCGGACGATATGGCCGTATTTTATCAGCTTATGTGGTACCTACAACCAGCCACCATAATCGAAATTGGTGCCTACAGTGGAGGCTTTACGCTGTGGATGGCTGACAATCTGCAAGCACAGTCCACAAAATGTGAAGTGTATTCAATGGACATTGATTTATCTATCTTGCATTCCAATGTGAAGCTACACAAGCCTGAGAATGTGCATTTTCTTCAAGGAGACAGCTTTGCTATCGAAAAGACCTTCACGCCTGAAATGATGTCTCAGTTGAAACATCCGATGGTGGTGATCGAGGACGCTCACGTGAATGTTGTGCCACTGCTAACGTACTTCCACCAGTTTCTACAAGAGGGAGACTACCTGGTTGTAGAGGATTGTAACCCTGATGAACCTGTCTCTTCTGGTATGGGAGCTATCTGTGAGGAGTATGTGTCCATTGGTACTCATAAACTGGAGCAGCTACGTAGCTTTATGACACAACACAAGCGCTGGTACTCAGTGGATAGCTTTTATACTGATTTCTTTGGTTACAATGGACTATGCAACTGGCATGGAATAATCGTAAAATGATTTAGACAAGTCAGAGGGTTTTTATGCCTCGGTGGGCGGAGCCACGAGGCATACAGTAGTTCGTTTGTGTATGTATCTGTCTGTCTGTCTGTCTGTCTGTCGGCAGGATTTCTCGTCGCTCGCTGAAAACTAAGCGCTGAAACGTGCAACACAACCTAAAGTCGATATTTGCTTGAAAATGAATTGTAAGGATTTTGGTTATAAGGCTCTGTTCGTGAGTTATAGCGTGATTGTTTACCTCGCGATCGCCGGCTGGCGATCTAGTTGCTGATGTAACGACAAAATTGTCTAATGCTGGCTGCCTTACAGCTAGTGAGTTCGCCTTTACTTCAGAACAGCACGGCAGACTTGTATATGAAGCTGCGTTCTAGAGTTATGGCGTATAGCTTTGCTTACCTCGCGATCGATGGCCGTTGCTGGCGATCTGGAGTTCTCCGTAGACAGAACTATCCACAGTTGACTGCCTAGAAGCTGATAGGTTACTAAAGAAATTGTGTAAGCAAGCTATGGACGCTAACTCGCTCGTTGTACGTGCTGTGCCCTGAACAATATAGACACGCCCAGTTGAATTAGTGGTCAGCACTGATTGGCTTCTAATTGCATAACTATTATACTGCATTGTGATTGCTCTACAGAAAGGTACAACTGCTGCAGTTTAACTTTAGTGTGTATGTTTGTAACAGCAACTGCTAAATAATGAGCTCAAGATCATGTTCAACTAGCAACAGCAGACTTTCATTACTGCTTGTGTATTTCAGTTCAGCGTATTTAGTCAGACAGACATGTATGCATAACATTCCACCGAGGCATAAGCACCTTCGGTGCCTAGTTGTCTCAGCAACAATAAGATCAGTAGAGAGATCATGCTGATGAGAATTGTGAGAAGAGCAGAACTTAGCCATGAATGTTCCGCAGTAATAGTAAAATTAAATAAAATTATGTGTCTAACAAGACTAAATCAACAGTAAACAGAGTGTATAGAATTATTTTCATGATAAAGAAGGTAATTCTGAAGCTCGATGGCTACAAAGAAGTTGTACTGTGATAAGAAGCGAAAATGGAGTTGTGAATGCTGGATGAAATTATTAAGATTATCATACACTGCAAGACTAGACTTAATTTGATAACTGCCGTGACAATGCATCAATTTGTATAATAAATTAATCTCTTACATTACGACTGAAGTGATCAAGAGGAATCCCAATTGACCCCATGCATGCATGGCCGGGGCATAATTATGTGGAGTTTCGCAGTTCATCTACACAAATACACTGTCTCCAAACCTAATTACTGTATTTCAGCTGCACTCATAATACCTTATCTGAGAAGGTTGATCACCGTTAGATTTGCCCAATTGATATCTATTTTGATGACAGTGCTGACTGCATCATGCTACTCAGCACACGCTGACCAAGTAAATACTTTTTCCTTTTAATCAATGAATAAAAATCAAAGGAGCAAAGTACTGCATCGTCATCAGACATTGATCATGACTACCTTGAGCAAGTCAGACCGTTTCCACGTCACCAGACATCACCTAATGAATAATGCCCCGCCCATGTATTCGTGGTTGCCATCAGCTAGGTAAGCCACCTTGACCCCGATTAGTAAATATTATTATTTAAAAAAATAATATGAAAAAATATAATTATTAAAAATATATTATTTAAAAAAATTATTTAAAAATAAAAATATAATTATTAAAAATATAATTATTAAAAAAATATTATTAAAAAAATTTTAACTATGAAAAGTGAACAGCATTTCTTCTGTGCTGGCGCTGATGCAGAGACATTTACACATGTAGCAGTTCAGAATGCTTATGATGTGTTAATATGATGGAGTCTTGCTAATCTGAGACACCAGCGAGACAAAAATTAAATACAAATTATTGTACTGAGCTGTTAAATGGTTGTCTAGACTATAAAGTATGCATAATATTGTGTCCAGTGGAACCTCTCTTAAGGCTCGTCCGCACTACAGAACTGGTTCAATGCGCATTAGCTAAAGATCGGATCAAAGTGCAACGATCTGCTTACCGCATGTCCGTACTGGTCGCCATTAGATCGACTTGCTGGTGTCGATCGCGTCATGTGACGTAAGCAACAGCTTGCTAAACAGCCAAAAAACTGGTCTTACCACATATAATCGCTAGTCTGTGTGTTGCGCGCCCTTTCTTCGCCCGAGTATGGACCAGGGCTTTCTTCTTTATAGCACTGTACAAGCCACACGTCTTGTGTTTAAGACCACACCCACATCCAATCAAGTTTCAAGTCACTTCAACGCACCTCCGTAGGTGGATTGGGGCGAATGCGCATTGATTCACTTAGATTCAGTTTTGCAAAATTTACGTGTAGTGCGGACGGGATTAAACTGGTTTCGAATGCGCATTGAACCGCATTAGAGCCCTAGTGCGGACAAGCCTTTAGCGGACACCCCATACACTGTATAGCGGATAATTTACTGATGTACATAACAATGATAACATAATACAGATTGAACCTCCATGTAACGGACAAATAGAACTTACCCAATTTGTCCGCTATAGAGAGGTTCCACCGTACACTCTAGCTGACTTCCAAGGGGGTGAAACGGACATATACATGTATATGCCCATTCCATAAATCCATGATAGCAAATTTCCACCACTTGGTGCAGGTACAGTGGAACCCCTCTTAGAGGACACCCCTCATCCCTCCATAATGGACACTTACTGAATCCCAAATATAATCCACATAATGTATAATAAACCCCTGACCAGAGGACACCCACTCTATAAAGGGCGATTTTTGTTGGTCTCGATGATGTCCGCCTTAGAGGGGCTCCACTGTATATATTTTGCATACAATACAGTGACTCACTGTGGCTCTTGTGCTTCGTTTAGATACTTTTGATGCAGATGGTGGTCTGTAGTCATCAATTTCAGCTTCTCTGTCCTTCTTGTTAGTGGTAGCAGCAGGTTTCTTTACTGTCTCAAGCACTTCTTCTTCATCATCATCACTAACACACAACACAGGATCTACGGAATTGTAACATGTACAGTGCTTTTAATCTAGAGGAGCCACTTTTGTGTTTTGTGGTTAACAAGTATGTTTTGTATTCAGAAAAAGTAACTATAGTTGCTATTGGACTGAAATTTGCTATGAGTGTTCACACATCATTCCGTAGTGTGTGCAGAAAATCTGGACTGATTATGCTAGTTGACAGTAAAGTTGTTGCTGCTTGTGTACCAGGCATCGGTTTGCAATTTTGAAAAAATGTGTTAAGGCCAGGAAAAAGTATGGAGCTGAGTTAAGAAAATTCCCTTTGCAGTCTGCTAGAATGACTATTCAGTTTTAATCTCAGCAAGTTTGAGAGCTTAACTTCCAAGCATAGTGAAGTATGAGCCCTAAATGTACCGGAAATTGGCGATTTTTGGTGATAAAAGTGTTAAGGCTGAAATCAGCACATCTTTGCGAGTTAAGATAGGGTCCGCAATGAAAAAATCGACTGTCATAGATTCAGCGGGATGGCGACTCAGTGTGTAGAGTTACTTGGTACGGACATAGAACGGATAGATATAGAAGCGCCAAGTCTTTCCTTTTGCAGGAAAAAATAAAACGCTAAAAAATTAGGGGTGGAGCCTACAAACTGCTTATAAACTATTTTATATTCGAATTACATTTGATGCACGCGATACAGATTTGTTGTCAAGAATGCACAGCATCGTGCTGTCATGATTTCAACACTCTTCGAGGTCGCAACAGCTCCTCTGCATCGTTTTCAAGGCGAAATTTGGAAGTGGGCGGGGTCTCCGAGACGCCACAGTAATAGTTCTTGGTCTCTAGCGCTCTTGTACATCGACCAATAGCAACCCTCATGCACTTTCTGTCCAAGTAGGGTAGCAATGTAATTGCACACCAAGTTTCATCAAGTTCATTTGCTTCCTTCCACCAAATCCAAGAAATACTTCAAAATTTTGGATTTGGTGGAAGGAAGCAAATGAACTTGATGAAACTTGGTGTGCAATTACATTGCTACCCTACTTAGACAGAAAGTGCATGAGGGTTGCTATTGGTCGATGTACAAGAGCGCTAGAGACCAAGAACTATTATTGTGGCGTCTCGGAGACCCCGCCCACTTCCAAATTTCGCCTTGAAAACGATGCAGAGGAGCTGTTGCGACCTCGAAGAGTGTTGAAATCATGACAGCACGATGCTGTGCATTCTTGACAACGAAACTGTATCGCGTGCATCGAATGTAACTCGAAAATAAAATAGTTTATAAGCACTTCGTAGGCTCCACCCCTAATTTTTAGCGTTTAATTTTTTTCCTGCGAAAAGGAAAGACTTGGCGCTTCTCTGTATATCCCTACTATGTCCGTACCAAGCAACTCTACACACTGAGTCGCCATCCCGCTGAATCTGTGACAGTCGATTTTTTCATTGCGGACCCTAGTTAAGAAAAACCACTTGATATCTGGATAGCCAGATACTTGTAGTTTTCACTAGTTTTTAAACTAGCGCGATACGTCCATCCATGCGCAAACGCGGTCAGCGAGAACACCGACTTTAGCTGTGACTTCGATTCTCTGCCGTGTTATAATGATATTCATCCAATATTAGCGTTTATCGATTACGTATTTCTGCGTGCGCTGCGCCGCGATAACCGTCGAGCTGCAAGAATGGCGCCGATCAAAAGCTGTGTTTTGCGCTTTGCCTGTTCTTAAGCGTGCTTCTACAGCATAGATATTAGCTAAGCTCGAGGAAATAATAACCGCCAAGCCTCGTAGTGGCGCTAGATTGTGGCTGCTGTGTCGTAGGTGTGGTTCGTCGTGACGTCGTGCAAATTATAGTGATGTCACAAACGTGGCGCTATTGTATTAGCTTCAATGGGAGAGAGCTGTAGAGCATCGTGTGTCTTGCATTTCCTCATGCTCATAGTTGCAATCTGCATTAATGCAATAGAAAGGGCTATGTAGAAAGTTGTGTGGACTAACTACATACACAACTCTGGGAATAAAAAGTGGCTCCTCTAGATTAAAAGCACTGTAGACACTCCAAACAGCATACAGCTGATTGCAGCAAACTTGACTCTCGGTTTTGACAAACAGACTACAAGGACTCATATTTGTGGTCGGCACCACACCTCTCCCTATACTAGCATGTACAGGAGAGGTGTGGTGTTGACCACAAATATGAGTCAGTTTGTCAAAACAGAGAGCTGCAATCAGCTGTATCCTAGGAAAGGGAGTTTCCTAGTTCCAGCTAGCCTCGTCCCCAGGCTCTCTGTTCCGTCAGAGAGCCTAGTCTCTAATCTCACGTGAGCGCACCCAAAAAAGTGCAAATATTAATGAGCGTGGGTGTAATAAACCACACGCCCACGATGCTTGATGTCGGTCTCGTGCTAGGGCGTAGTCACACACACAGTTTGTTCTCTTCTGCAGCTTCACACAATCTTTTCTCAGCCAATTCTGCTCTTCTCTGTAACTGAACAACATCTTCTAAAGATGCAGCCGAAGTGTGGCTGTCCCCAGGCTTAGTTTCAATGCCTAAAACGTGTGTGCGCATGTGGCATAGCTTTCCAAGTCTCTTTGTGCTGGACATCGGAAAAGCTTCCTTGATGAAGCCTTTGACGACTAGGTCATTGTACGTACGGTGAGGAAAGTGTAGCTCGGTATCGTCCTTCAGCGTCTGGTACTTTACCCGTTTCGACGGAGTAGGAACATCCCCAGTAGCTGCTTCCTCATAGTGGCTCTTTAGCCATTTAGATTCATCTGATGGCTCCGCGGCTATCCCGAACGTGATGCTACACTAGTACAGACCTTGATCGCCTCTGACAGTGACGAACGCTACGCATGTGCGTGGGCAGGTTGGGTCGAGAGCGTTGATCATGCCCACGCACACTAATCACCTGTCTACCACCTGTCTACCCCACGTGAGATCGGAACAAATTCCGAGAGGGGTGGAGCCTGGGGACGAGGCTAAGTTCCAGCTACAGTTTCTTCCCCAAGAATCAAGACCAGAAAAATTGTTGAAAAGCTTAAAATGCCTCAAATACCACGAAACTGGAAAGAACTGGTAGCACCCCAAAAATTAAGACCGAGTACAAAACTGCTCTGTTTTGTATAATAATTCATATCAACAATTCATTGTTTAAAAATTGAGCCGGTAATTTCAAAATTATTATGCCCTGCTACATGTACATGTGGTACCTTCAGCTGAATGCCCTTGTGCCGCCATTTTTCTCTTTGCCTGTCTTGTTCTGACTTCTCTAGCTGGAGGTGGTGTGTGTGTAGACAATATTGATGAGGTAGCCTCTGCTGCAGTGACGGTGTCCTTGTGCTTGTTCAAAAGTATCTGAACAAGAAGAACAAAACAAAAATTAAAACACCTTTTCAAACTCAAAGACCTATCTATAATAATACACATGATCTTGGTCAATAATGCCCACATGTAAGTGACTCACTGGTCTGTTAGAGCGACGCTTGATATTGTAAGAAGGTAGTGCTGTAGGAGGCTTACGAGTATTTAACCATGTACCTGGAGAAATAAAGACACTGATATTAATTTATGACCATAAATGAACAACATAATTTATTGGTACAAAGCAGAATTCACAATCCAGAGAAACCCTTTGTCTGTGAATATAATTCAAATGTGGTTTGTGGTATTTTGGAAATCACAACTGGGTGTGTCTATGAAGAACTTTGCCCAAGCCATCAAATTCCCAAATCCCATTCACAAAAGTAACTTTTAGCATTGACCAGTCAGAAACACCATTGGTTGTTGTGTTTGTGTTTTAATGGAATCCCCATCTCATTCTTGTAGATCCACCTCTTTCTACAAAGGTTAGCTGAGCTTCACAGCATAGGCAGAACTAATCTTTTGTAACGTATTGTGTTTGACTTGCTGCTGTGTTTGTTATGTCACATGACACACAGCAAGGATAGAAACGAGATCTGTATCTTGCAACATGTCACTGTCAATACAACCGATTGTGAAAAAAGGCTTTAACAGACAAACTAACAGAATCAGAGCTATGTGTAAATGCTCAAGCATGGTAACATCAGCACACACTCACCCACGCTCACTCACACAGACACACACTCACACAAACACACATTCACACTCACGTACACACGCACACTCACACACACACACTCACCTGAGTTACTATTCCTCATACAGGAAGAGGGATAAAATGTTTGAGCATTGTTGTTGTTATGAAGAGGTCTGCGAACGAGATCACCATCTGATGCTGAAGAAGTGATAGAGAAAAAAAACTATAGTAATAGTAAAAATTATAATACAACATGTAAAATAGAAGAATAGCCTGAAAACCATGTTAGTTACAAGTATTTCCTGTTTAGAGAATACAATACATGTGCATGCGGTGTGTACATGTACAGATTAGGAGCACAACCTAGTCACATGAACGTAACATGATCATTTCAACAATCGTACTCTAACTCACTGTTATCTGATGCTTGTTTTGGATGTCTGTGTGTAGGAGATAAAGACAAAGAATAAGAGATAAACATTAATTTTATAACTAAAGTTAGGAATGGGAAAATAACAGGAACAAGGGTTGCAAAACTAAAGAACAAGACTGGATGTAGCCTCTTCCCCAGGCCCCACCCTCTAACTAATTTGCAATTTTTGAGAGAGAGCCTGGTAACACTCGTGACAGTTTCTGTCACAACTACCGCACAAAATCGTGGGGTCGAGAGCAGGTTACAGAGCGTGAAATCTACCACGCAATTTTGCTTTACATACAACGTAAGTGTTTCTATACGTAAGTTCACCAAGGCTGCTCAAGTTATACTGCTGCATATATCTTTGTTCCTTAATTTCCATTGTTAAAATAATATTAACATTACAATGTCTTTTCCATTCTATAGCGACAAAACTAGAAATAATTATGAGCAGTTAGTGCTAACAAAATTGATTTTAGACAAAAATTTCTCACCCTGCAATATGATGTATGCTGCTTGCAAAAAATAAAAATATTTCACAGACACCATACCATCAACACTACTACTACTAACCTTTCTGTTGGTACTGACTCAAAGTCATCTGCGCTGCTGTCACCATAATCAACAAGGTGAGTACATGTGCTAGAACTGAAGGTGCTCAACGGACTGGACTGAACAGTCGCTGGTGACGGAATAGACTCAGTGAAGATGGAGGGAACCGGAGAAGATTGGGAAACAGCTGGACGTGGTCGAAATATTTTCGCAAGAGGGCGAGGTATTTCTCTACCACTGCCTTCAGAACGGTTAGAAGGGCTGGGGGGCGCTTCTACCACATCAAGAAGGTCTCTAGTCTTGTTTAGTGGTGGCGGTGAGCTACCAAAGTCATTCAGTGAACTCATGTAGTAGTTGTCGCCGGCAGACAGGATGTTTTTTATGGCAGTGGTCCCCGGTGTTAGAGGGGGTTCACTGGATTGGTCCTCGTCGTCCGAGTTTTCTATGACTACGGTAGCTGCTGGGTTGCTGTGTGCGCGAGTGTTATAAGCCGGCTGAGGAAGGGGTAAGGAAGACTGCCCAAGATTAGGAACGAAGGATTTGGTGGCGCTGAAACCACTCCCTCCCCAATGACCTGGTTCCCTACTTGGCGATTTAGCTGTGCCGCCGCTCACAGCCAGAGAAGGCATTGAACTCCGGCGGAATGAGGGTAACGTAGACATCTTCAACTCCTGCAAATAGAAACAGGCACAATTGAAACGCCCATGCATGGAGCGTTTCCCCGGCTCTTACATCTGGTTTCTTGTGTTTTCCATAGCTGGTGTTAACCGAACTCTCCTCGCATATCACCTCTACGACCTCCGGGGCCTCCTGGACTTCTAAATGAGTCTTTCTTTTTCTTCTCTGCTGGTACATCATGTACGAGGAGTTTTAGAATAGAGAATTTTAGTTTGGCGTTTCCGGGATGCTGGGAAACGGGTAACTCCCACAAGAATTTTAGTTCATACACAACGAACGGCTGGCCTAGATAGCTCGGCTTCGATTGCTTTAGTGACGAATATGTCGACTGGATCCAAGTAAGTTGCTGTTACTGACTGTGCACCTTAACTGTGCTTTATGTTAGGCGCGATTCAGACGACGTGTTACTCGGTGTTACAGATCCTTGGCTATGCTGGTCGAACGTGTCTTTGGATAGTGAAGCAGAATATCTAGAGATGCTATACTTTCTATCTGCATTTGGTTCTACAAAAGAGAAAGGCGAAAGATTTGGAATAGAAAAGTGTGACTGCACTGCATCATGCCCGTTATCAACTGTGCACTTCCACAGTTCCACTGCACTGCCCGCGTATCAACAGTGCTGATCCACCCGTGTCAACGTCAAGCAAGACACGTATGGATGGGATCACGTGATGCCCTACACGTCCCCACGTTTACCGGAAACGGCAAACTAAAATTCATGTACGCGCGCCAACCCTTCGAATACGCCCATCACAGTGTTATGACCGTATATTTCCGGAAATGTAATTCTATAATAATTTTTTATAACAAGTACTTGTAGGCTAATAGTAATAGTAATAGTATCAGCAGCTTTATAAAATTATCCATATTTTATATAGCATTTATTATAATTCTTCTGTATTTCATTGTTTTGTTCGGTGATAATAATAATTCATGTAATAATTAATTTTATCACTTGTCTATTTATATTCATTTCTCTTAGTGTCAGGTATAATCATTTATCTATGTTGTGTTCTGTTTTCTGTTGAAATAATAATAATAATAAGTGACATAAAAGTTAATCATAAACAAAATTAGTCAGAGAGTTTTGCCTCAGCAAATATAATGATCTGCAGAGAGATAATGTTGATGAGAATGGTAAGAAGAGAGGAAACCACAGATGTTCCGCAGTAACGGCAAAATTAAATAAAATTATGTAAAAAGTGATGACTAAACCAACAGTAAAACAAGTGTATTGAATTATTTTCATGATAAAGAAGGCCGGGAATTGTCAATGGCTACAAAATATGAGAAGCAAAAGTGGAGTTGTGAATGCCGGATGAAATTATTATCACTGTAGACTTAATTTGATAATGCCGTGACAATGCAAAGTTTACATCAAGATTGAGAGTAACTAAAAATGCAATTGACCCCATGGGCATAATTATGTGGAGCTTCTCAGCTCATCTACACAAAATCATAATACGCTGTTTCCAAACCTAATTACTGTATTCCGGCTTTACTCATAATATATACCTTATCTGAGAAGGTTAATCACCGTTAGATTTGCCCAAATGATATCTATTTTGTTGACAGTGCTGACTGCATCATGCTACTCAGCACACGCTGACCAAGTAAATACTTTTTCCTTTTAATCAATGAATACAAATCAAAGGAGCAGAGTACTGCATCGTCATCAGACATTGATCATGACTATCTTGTGCAAGTCAGACGTCACAAGACATCACCTAATGAATAATGCCCCTCCCATGTATTCATGGATGCCATCAGCTAGGTAAGCCACCTTGACCCCGATTAGTAAGTTCCAGACGAGCACTTGCTACTTTGTACCAGCTGAGAAGCATAAAAGGCCTGGGGAGGCTTATTCCCGGTAAGCTGTCAGAGAAAACACAGCATGAACAGAACGCGCCGGCTATCAACGAGCCCCTCCTTCCCTCCTGCAGGAAAATATCCGCGGGAAGAAATGTCCTTCGAGGTGTCCGAACGCTTTGCTGGGGTGACTGTGCGACTGGACCAGTCGTTACGCAACAACAGGCCCAAGCACCGTGCTCGCCTAGCGAAGAGCGTCACTGATCCTGACATAGCAACTCCAGGCCTTGCTATAGCGGTCTCTCAACTCCCACCCGCTGTAGCTAACGTACCGGCAGAGGATCTGCGTGGATACGCACACTCAAAGAAGGTCTACAACTACTTTGTCGGATCAACACTCGGTGAGGGCTCGTTCGCAAAGGTAAAAGAAGCTTTCAATATTCTAGTAGGAGAAAAGGTACGAATTTTTGACAATGGAAATTTGATATTATGTCTTTGTTATCATTCAACAGGTTGCAATGAAAGTGATTGACAAGAAGAAAGCACTACAAGATGCCTATGTAGCTAAGAACTTCAAGAGAGAGGCGCGTCTGCTGCAGAAAGTGCGTCATCCGAACATAGTCCAACTTTACGAAGTGATTGAGACCGAGAACAACTACTATCTTATCACTGAGCTCTGCACAGGTATGAAGTGGGAAGTGATAACAAAATGAAGCGGAACAATAATATTACAGTGGTCGAATGTTATTATTCGTCTCTGTGCTATCATGCTTTGTTTTGTACTATTTCTACCTAAATTCATACACAGTTCCTTTACAATATTATATCCACAATACTTTTCTATTTTCTTCAGGCGGTGAGTTGATGAAACACATCTATAAGCATCGTCACTTGAGTGAGGAAGAGACTCGAAAGTACATCAGACAGATTGTTTCGGCAGTGGATCACCTTCACCGGGCAGGAATACTGCACAGGTATGCAATCGCTACAAACACTAAAACAGCAGATTCACATGTAGCAAGCATTTGTTAAGCAAGCATGTCCTTGAAACACGTTTTGCGCTCGACAATTGTTTGACCTTTTCGAGCAGAGGCATGATATTCCAAGATTATGCTAATGATTTTGTAGACTTTGCAATATTCAAAGTCGAGGTAAGGGGACACCTGCACAGCAGCTAGGATGCTATGTGTACAGGTGCATGAGATCGTGTGTGTCTTCACTTGTGGTCTTAAGTTGCCCTCGGGGACAAAGGTTGTCTGTACACTTCAGCTGACAAGGCCATAACTATTCATATTTATAAATAGCAGTTTTAAATGTAATTCATTGGTGAGATACAAGCCTCTTTTAGTATAATCATAGGCGTTTCTAGACAAGGAAACCAATTATGAATTCTATCCGAGCTATGTTATTGTCCGATAATCATAAATCATACCACATTTGCATGGAATCATTGCATCATAATGATGTAATGCTTCATTATGTCTCTGTTTTTCTCTCTCCAGAGATCTGAAGGTGGAGAATCTTCTATTAGACCACAACATGGACATAAAACTGATTGGTAGGTAGACCGAAACACACTCACAAGTTATGCATGATACTATTAGAGACCTATTTTAAAATCTTATGGGGAGTACAACATCTGCCTACTTGTGTAAATGCAGTCAATGTATTCTAGCTACGTACTATTTACAGGATAGGTATTAGTGAGCACGGTGTTTACCCAGCTTTAATCAAAATAATGATTATTGAGGAAATTGGTGTTTACCGCAAGGAAACTATTTGCTGATCTAGTGGATGTTGTCCATGAATGTTAAGTATAGTCAAACTAATGAATGATGTTTGGTATGACCACATGCCTAACATGAACATCTGAAACCAATGATTATTATTATCGTGCATTCCAATGCAGACTTTGGTCTAAGTAATGAAGAGTATATCAGAGATTCAGAAAGTGGAGAGGAACAGCATTGTCGTACACAATGTGGTAGTCCAGCATATGCTGCTCCTGAGCTGCTTGGTCAGAAAGAGTACGACAAATCAGTTGACGTATGGAGCATGTAAGCGACTACTCTATTTATGTACTCACACTCACAAACATCTCTCTCTCTCTTGTTGCTTGCAGTGGTGTCAACATGTACGCCATGCTAACAGGCGCACTACCATACACTGTTGAGCCATTCAATATCACTGCTCTACATGCTAAGATGCTACAGAACAAGATGAATCCAATTCCGAGCCATCTAACAGACAGTAAGACACATCACACCTTGTTCATCATTATTCAGATCACTATAGCACACATTGCCTCACTAATGAGATAGCTCATTCACACGTCACTTTTCACACTATAGGCTGCAAAGATCTTCTTAGAAGAATGTTGGTGACCAATCCTGAGAGAAGGATTACAATGGCAGAAGTGTTTCAGCACCCGTGGCTGAGCGAAAAGCATGTATTCCCATTCCAACCAGCGCCATACCCAAACCACATTGCACAAGTGGATATCAATGAGGATATCGTTGAACACATGGTGACATTGTTGAAAGTAGACACAGCACACGCCATCAAGCAAGATCTCCTCACCAACAAAGCTACCTCAAACTCAGCAATCTATCATCTACTGTCAGCTCGACTAGCTCGATACAAGAGAGAGGTTAAAGACAATGCGCCTGTTGTTCGGCAAAGAAGGAGACATGGATCAAAGAAAATTTCCAGAGATCAAGGTTACTATGAGGGAGATGACGATGCAATGTCAGTTGCTACAATGCCGTCTCTATCAAGCAGAAAAGGAAAAAGAGTAAGTGTTTATGACAAACTGTATAGTTTTAGTTTTGATTTTTTTCCTTTTTCTCACAGACAATAAATGTCGGTGGAACAGAAGTGCTCTTGAGAACACACACATCACAAAAACCGCGTCCGAATTCAGACCTTATTCCTGACGATACTCCTCGGAGGCACAGGAACAACTACACACAGCTATCCAGCATCAGAGAGGACAGAAGGCGTTCACTCCCTCACGACAACTTGTTAGAGGACTTTCAAAAGACATACTTAAATCACAGAGGTGAGAAAACTGTATCATGCATGTAGCATGTTTATATAAAAGACCTCATTTTGCATTCATGACTTGTGTTGTCAATCTGGTATTAACACTTTGTTCTCTCAATTACAGCACGACCAAATGGTGTGTACACAACACTTCCTACGTATACCCAACAAAAAACCAAGAAAATGTCCCAACCATCTGATCCAGTGGAGTGGGACTTGCAGTCTATTGACCAGCCTCTTCCTTCTACAACTGTTCATGCTCCTACTCATCCACCCTCTCGTCAGCGTCGAAAGAGTAGATCGATTCCAAGCTACCTTGAACAGATGGCTTGGCAAAGCTCTGAACCATCGTCACTGGACAACTCTCGTCACAATCTAGTTTCAAACACACCCTCTGGTACCAGCAATGAATTAGATGTTGACGAAATGTTCGATTCTTCTCATCAAGTTACTTTTTCATTAGACAGTCCTAATGTCAGCAGTGGTCACTTGCCTCGACTTTATCCACCAAAAAATCCACAAACACGTCCACGTCGACAGACAAGTCCAGCTGGGATGAGACTACCATCAGATTCGCCAACAAAGGGCAGGGCAAAGGTGACACAATCTCCATCACACACAAGACCAGCAAGAAAGCTGAGCCCAAGTTGTGGAGACTACCATCTAAAAACAGACCTTCCCACATGTGCTGTGATCAGTGAATTATTGAGAGTTGCTGAAAAGATGCGCATGAAATCAGCCGAACTGACAGAAGAAAGAGACAAACTGAGATGCAGGCATAACCACATGTCATTTGAGGTATCTGTCACAAAAGCATCAAGATTCGATGCTTCTTGCAAGCTTCATTTCGAATGGGTCTCAGGAGGTGATCTCAAGCTGTTTCAAGACATTTGTCAAGAAGTGCTTCAACGTATAATGGTTTAGACTATAATTAATTTTTATTTAATATACAATTGACTATAATTTGGTACTCAGTCAACATTGTCTTTGCAAAAGTGTTGAACTCTTATCATGTTCACTATTGACACAACTTTTCAATCAACGGCAGCTATTTTAAGTTATTTATGCTTTTGTATTATTTCATGTCATTACAACCAAGAGTATAATAATTATTATTATGAATTTGTTACAACATATACTTGAATAAAGATAAAATCTTTCTAACTTAATTAGCTTGTCAGACAAGACTGCGATCAAATGAGCTAACCGCACAATCCGATTGATTAGCTAGTTTGAATCGAGAGGTAATACTATAGTAGTATCACTCTACAATAGTTACTGTATAGTAGTTGTACATATCTCTATCAAGCATGCATGTGCTTTGGGAGAGCTATGCTACGTATGAATAACATCACGTCTTTATTCATGGCTCCCATACCACCCAGCAGCAGAATACATGCCTTCAACTGCTGCAGATAGGCAAGGTCAACTCGCAACTCGGACAGCTAGCTGGCTGTACGTGTCTGTACCGACATTGGCAAAGTAAAGAACCATCGCTCTTAGCGAGGTTGCAGCTAACCAGCCCCGCCCACCTTTCTCCTGCAGGAACATAACCACGAGAAGAAGCCGGGATGTCGCTGGAGGTGACTGATCGCTTTCCCGGGGTAAATGTGCGGTTAGATCACTCACTACGCATCAAGCCCAAGCAGCGTTCCCGCCTGCCACATAGCTCTACTGATCCTGACATGGGCCCAACTGTAGCCGCGCCCATATCACAGCTCCCTACAGCAGTAGCCAACGTCCCGGAGGACGATCTTCACGGATACGCTCACACAAAGAAGGTCTACAACTATTTTGTTGGAACAACACTCGGCGAGGGCTCGTTTGCAAAAGTTAAGGAAGCGTTCAATATTCTTGTGGGAGAAAAGGTCAAAATTTCTAAACGGTCAAAATTGTTATTAAAATTTAATCCATAGGTTGCAATGAAGGTGATTGATAAGAAGAAAGCACTACAAGATGCCTATGTAGCTAAGAACTTCAAGAGAGAGGCACGACTACTGCAGAAAGTGCGTCATCCGAACATAGTCCAACTGTACGAAGTGATAGAGACAGAGAACAACTACTATCTTATCACCGAGCTCTGCACTGGTATGTGTGACGGTTATGATCTACTATAAAATTATATCCACCCATAGCTTTCAAACTCTCCTTTACAAGTAAAAATAAGACACGCCCACTCTTTTAATTTCATTCTTAGTTTTCGAACAGGATGATAAGAAAAAACTGCTGAAGAGCATTAATTTTGATGACTAGACTCACAAAATTTTACATACATAAAGACAAACCAGTAGTCCTGCATGTGCCTATACTGAGAAAGTCTACTGTACTTAGAAAGCCCACAGATACTAAGATATAAAATAACTTTATAGTAACTTGTAACTTGTGTCATATACATTTCGTTGCTTTTAGGTGGCGAATTAATGGGCTACATTGAGAAGCACCATCACTTGAGCGAGGATGAGACTCGAAAGTATACCAAACAAATAGTGTCAGCAGTGGACCACCTTCACAGAGCAGGGATTCTGCACAGGTATTATTATGTGAAGTGTGTTTCAGGGAGAAGCTTAAGAAAATTTTACAATTAGCATTTATGATCTAAACACCAGTTTGAATTTGTTGTCCAGATTTAAGAGGCATTCAAATTTCAGAGGTTGAAATATATACACAGAAATATTGTGTCAAGCATCCCGCAGTAAATGTGATGCGGCTTCTGCATTTGAGAGGTTGAGACACTGTATTATACGCCTTGAGTCACATTATTGAGGGTCAGCTAACTTGCCTATTGACTTTAGCAGAATGATTGCCTGCTAAAAATGCAAAAAATAATCCTTTCCCTGAATAGCCAATAGTTTAATGGAAGTGTCTATTCAAAGCAGCTCATAGAATTACTTAATTTTGAGTAGTTCAAAATTATAATGATATCACTATCAAGAACAGCTGCCAACAAAATAATACCACGGTCCACAGGATATTGTGATCGTGTGTGTCTTCACTGTGGTCTTAAGGTGCCCTCAAGGACAAAGTTTGTCTGACTACATCTTCACCTGTCTAGTCAATAAATATTCATGTATCAATGAATACGTTTCATTGGTGAGATGCATGACTTCCGTGCCATAGTCACAGTCATCTTTAGATAGAAATAATACCTATGAATAATGATTAATGCAGTAATTATAATAATTATCGTGCCACTACTGGGATATATGCTTTCATTGTGTTACATAAACACTAATAATATTTTTCTTCCTTCTCCAGAGATCTGAAGGTAGAGAATCTTCTTTTAGATCACAACAAAGACATTAAACTGATAGGTAAGCTAACTTCAGAGAAATAATTATAATCATTGGAGAGAAGAAACAATATGTAGGAGCGTAGCTATATTTTGTGTGCATGCATTAATTTTTATGAACAAGTATAATTATCGTTATACTATTCATGAGGTGTGAACACTATAATAACCTGACACTTTATGTTCCAAAAATGGGCAAAAATTCAATTACTACTGTAACTTTTGATGCAGACTTTGGTCTCAGTAATGAAGAGTATATCAAAGATTCAGAAAGTGGAGAAGAACTGCATTGTCGTACACAATGTGGTAGTCCAGCATACGCTGCTCCTGAGCTGCTTGGTCAGAAAGAGTACGACAAATCAGTTGACGTATGGAGCATGTAAGCAACTACTCTACTTGTGTACTCCCACTCACAAGCATCTCTCTCTCTCTCTCTCTCTCTCTCTCTCTCTCTCTTACTGCTTGGTGCAGTGGTGTCAACATGTACGCCATGCTAACAGGAGCACTACCATACACTGTTGAGCCATTCAATATCACAGCTCTACATGCTAAGATGCTACAGAACAAGATGAATCCAATTCCGAGCCATCTAACAGACAGTAAGACACATCACACCTTGTTCATCACTCACTATCATTATTCAGATCTCTATAGTACACATTTTCTCACTAATGAGATAGCTCATTCACACATTACTTTTCACACTATAGGCTGCAAAGATCTTGTCAAGCGAATGCTTGTGCCCAACCCAGAGAGAAGAATCTCAATGGCTGATGTGTTTCAGCACCAATGGCTGAGTGAAAAATCTAAGGTTCCGTTCCAGCCAGCCCCGTACCCAAACCGCATTGCACAGCCAGATATCAATGAGGACATCATTGAACATATGGTGGCTGTACTGAAAGTAGACACAGCTCATAGCATTAAGCAAGATCTACTCACTAACAGAGCTACTTC
Source organism: Haliclona indistincta (assembly GCA_964017065.1). Taxonomy (NCBI): domain Eukaryota; kingdom Metazoa; phylum Porifera; class Demospongiae; order Haplosclerida; family Chalinidae; genus Haliclona; species Haliclona indistincta. Next base: position 16,347,347 of record OZ024783.1, on the reverse strand, counting down.
AAGCTCAGCAATCTATCATCTAATATCAAGTCGACTGGCTCGATACAAGAGAGATGTAAAAAAGAAGAGACCTGTCAAAAGGTTGTCGAAAGACCATGGTTACTATGAGGGAGCAGATGATGCTATGTCAGTAGCTACAGTACCAACATATCTACCAAGCAGTGATCGAAGAAGGGTATGTAACAGTAGTTGTGCATACCTTAGTCGTGATAAATTCTTCAATCAAACAGAGGGCGGAGAGTGGAACAGAGGTCCTCATGCGGTCACAGCAGTCACGAAGACCTCGGCCGATATCAGGTCAGTTTACAAACGAGACACCTCAAAGACAAGGAAACTACACACGAACTATGAGGCACAGAGAAGATAGACGATATTCGGTCCCTCATGAAAGCACGCTATCAGAATACCAGAAGATCTTACACCAAAGAGGCAAGTGCACAACTCAGCTTTTAAAAACCGTATTATGCATAACACTAAAATTATTTTACTTGATATTTCTTCTTCTTGCAGAGACTCGACCAACTGGTGTGTACACGACACAGCCCAGCCAACGAATTAAGAAGATGTCTCTTCCGTCAGATCCGCTGGAGCACGATTTGCAGCCTGTTGAGCAGCCAATGTCATCAGGCCGATATGTAGCCTTCTCCCCACGTAAGATCCCGCTACCAAAATCATTTCCAGATCGGCTTGATCGTCAGAATTCAGAATCCTTTTCACTTGATCCACTCAACCTTCCAAATGAAGAATCGTTAGACTCTTCTCATCAAGTTGGATTCTTTATCGAGAGCCCCAGCAACAGTAGACCTCATTTGCCTCAACTGTACCCTACGAAACCTCCCAAAAATGAGATTCAGGCTAATCGCCGAAAGTCAACGCCAGGTGGATTAGGATTTGTTCCCGATTCAGCAATGACGAGATTAGCACCTTCTCCACACGACAACTACAGAACAAAGTCTCCAGCAAGAATTGATAGTCCGGCACGAAAGATAAGCCCCATTACTCCATCTGCTGCTGACTACCATTTGAAAAGCGATCTACCAGTTTATGCTGTGATAGGTGAATTGAAGAGAGTCGCGGATACAATGCATATGAAGCAAGAAATGAAAATTGGAGACAAGCTTAGATGTAGGCACAACCACATGTCATTCCAAGTATCCGTAACAAAAGCAAACAGATTAGACAATTCCTGTACACTTCATTTCGAATGGCTCTCTGGAGGCAGTCATGGATCATTTGAAAACATTTGTCAAGAAATGATGCAACGTATCACAGTGTAATTATAATAGAGTTACAGTTAATATAATAGTATTGTAAAGTTACTTAGAATCGATTCACAGCAATACTTTTCAGACAACAACAAGTTATTAATTTTGTCAATAATACTAACAGCCTTGGCCGAACAGCTTAATATTAATTTAATTTACATTAACTCAATTTTTCTGTCAAACATTGATACAAATTTTAACTAATATATACAGCAAATAAATGTAAAGATGTGAATTTTCACTATTATCACACAATTATTATTTGAAGGGAAGTGTAGATAGACTGAATATTATTGCACAATAATCGCACACATGCATACATTGTCTACAGTTTCAGCTAAGACATGTTCTAGGACTCCTATTTTAAGTTCGGTTCTTGCACTAAGCAATCCTGCCCAAGAAGTACACAATAGGCAAGGCAGTGAAGATGACAATGACTGTAGAGATCGCTCCAAATCGAAGGTAGGCAAAGAATGTGAGGCGGAAGTCTGCAGAGCTGCGAGCTTTCTCTGCCACAATCAGGTTTGCTACACTCCCAATGAGAGTGAAGTTACCAGCTACAGTCGATACCCATGCAAGCAAAAGGCCTCCAAGTGGACCAGTGCATGGTTCATCTCCACACAACTCGTCAATGCGATGGACGATCAAGATCACCAAAGGCACATTGCTGAAGATGTTCGATCCGATGAGGACGAAGACTGAAAAAAGCAGAACTCCTTCTATTTTGAAGAGATTCATGTAAGGAGCCAGAGCATTGAACAGCAGGTATGGGAAGCAGGTGTTTTGGAAACCACCAAGCCAAATGAAGAGGCCCATGAACATGAGGATGACAGTCCAGTCAATCTTCAGCATGCAGTCGTAAGCATACCTACGGTTGATGATGGTATCAGCCAACATAGTCGAGATGGCAGCAGCAAGAGGGATACACCCGAGGTTGAACTCAACAGTGACGGTTGGAGGAGGAGGCACAGCAAGAAGAACAACTAGGGCGACGGACACAAAGCACAACCAAAGAATGAAGATTTTCTCCCTCCAAGTACGTTCCATGATGCCACGGACCCTGGTTTCATCTTCCTCTGGGGTTGGTTGTTTATCGTTGACTCCATTCATTTTGCCCTTCATTGCATCACTTGCATCTTCAAGTTGGATATCAGGGACACCTTTCTTCATGTTCGGGTTGCTGGCAGAGTGTGGTGGCTGATCTCGACCGCCCTGGGATCCGGGCATGCTGTAACGTGACCTGCTCTTAGGGACATTGTGTGTTGAACCAGATCTGCTCAAATTTTCAGTGCTGTAGACCATTTCTCTCTCCTTGGCTAGTTGGCTTGACAAGTAAGGCTGCTCACTCTGATCGTGACTCAAGGCAACGGATTCTCTCTCTTCAGCCAAGCTAACCGGAACATTGTATCCAGATGTGCCCGCTCCATTTGCTTCACGGATAGACTCGGTTTCACCATTGTCATTATCGTACCTGCCCAAGATGACTCGGAAGAAAAACAAGTGAAGTAAACCTAGACTGAGGAATGTGCCGAATATTGCAGCGGGTAGCTCAGCAATGAAGAAGTCAATCAAAGCAACTTCACCAGCAGAGGCAATGAAAGCATTCTGAGGGTTTCCAAAGACAGTGGCTGCACTGCCAATGTTGGCAGATGTGGCTATACCCAGGCAGAGTGGTAGCAGTTCCCTCTTGCTTCGTCCTTGTTTGATCATTTCTGACAGCAGCAGAGGAGTGATGACAAGCACAGCAGCATCGTTGGTGATGAAAGCAGATAGAGCAGCTGACAAGAGACACACCTTCCATAAGATCTTACGGAACGGTTTGTCACAGTCACCGAAAATCCACAGCGAAACGATTCGTAACAGTCCTTCGCGATCAAAATAAAACGACAACATCATCATACCGATCAGTAGAAAGATTGTTTGCAAGTTGCCCCTTTCTCCTTGGATCTCATACACCTCGTCCTGCGTTACTATCTGAAATACTACCATGAGCAACCCACCAACCAGAGCAGCAGCCGGTCGACCGAGAGGGAACCACTTCATGTCCAAGACGATGAACGGCCAGACGAGCACGAAGACGAGTGTTCCCATGATCTGGATGTACAGACCGGGATCCTGCCTAGAGCAGATGTCATCGCCTGCAGGCGCATCGGTCACGTTCTCAGCACGCAGGACCAAGTCATACATGTTGGCTGGATCTATAAATGGGGAAGTGGGAAAGACTGCGTTAGCACGAATCAATCGCCACGTGGGTGCGCGCAATCGCATAATGGCATGTATACGACGTACCTTTGCTAGAACGCAACAATCCACAGAGTGAGTTGTGTTATTAAACTGTAGACTTGCTCTCGTCCACCAGCAAAAGATGGAACTGAGTAGTGGTGCTTTGCTCGGCCTTATAGCAACCGATGTTGAATGGGCGACGCCTATTCAACCAATCACTTTTCAAAATTGAAGTCATCTTGTTCAAATACACGGTGTCGTAAGCTGCCTCTCTTGTCGTATTGTTAAAAGATCTTTTCACCCGAGTAGCAGTACATCTTGGTGAAGAGTGCCATTAAATTCACAGTGTAGTCGCCTAGTATGTTGAAAATGGCACTCAAGCATAGTACGACTACAGTTCATCGTCTACTATAGCTACTAGTAACAGTACAGTGTGTATTATGTACACTCCCATGCATAGAAAAAAACAGCATTTTGAATTCTAATAGTTATTACTATAAAAATACCAGCTTAGCCATCATGGAACCTAGCATTACGTAACAGAGACACATGGTAATGGTTTCTATTGGTTAATTGGCTCAGCCAGCTATAGTAATGTCATACAATACTTGAGTCAAAATCTTTCTCCTCTCATCTAAGACACATGCTTTGAGTTGATGGCAGTTTTGTCACATCACTTTGACTCTCTTTTCACACAGTCATTATATAGCTGGTACAAATTGAATTAGCTATAATTATTGTACATTTTTCTGACCGGCTTAGACAAGACTGAATATTAATCAATGGGAAGTCTAGCCATCACATGCATGTTCAGACAAGGTGACAGATACAGTGCTACAATGTGCTGCTGTAATTTCTCACACACATTACAAAAAGAGTGAGAGATTTAGAGAGAGTTAGAGTGTGTGTGTGTGTGTGTGTGTGTGTGTGTGTGTGTGTGTGTGTGTGTGTGTGTGTGTGTGTGTGTGTGTGCCCCTTTGAATAGTACCTCTTCATGGTGCGGGCAGGCAGCATACATCATGTACAACTATAAAGTTACTCCATGCAGCAGTCACCATTGGTATCGTGTGGTATAGATCAGATTCTGCTGCATTGCGGTGGTAAACTTGTTCTGAAGTTACAACTCATCACGACAAGTACCATCACTTGTGCACTGAGAGTGGTGTTCTTCACCATTGCCCAGGCTCATAGCTATGGACACACTATTGATTCAGGATTCAAGGTTTGTGTATGTGTCTCAGTAGGAAGGAGGCCGAATGAATATGTACTGATGACCCCATGATAATCGGTCATGAGTATGGTCACTGGCGGTAGGAGAAGAGTACATACACATGAGTGGATGTGAGGTGGTCCCTTAAAGAGGCAATGACCTACAACTAGCTACAAATGTAGACTAGTAGCAAAGTTTGTACGGGCATCAAAATAATCTAAAAAGGTACGAAGAGAGAGCCAATTTAATCTATAGCTAACATTATAACTTACTTCAATACCGACTTTGACAGAGTACTACATGTATGAATTCAGCTTTACATGTTGTCCCATCAGTCAACAGCTACAGCTAGCTGGGACTCGATCGGGACAGAAAATTGAGTGATTCTAAAACAGGAAACTGAAGATGAGAAGGTGTGTCACTATAGGAAAAACTAAAAATGTATATTACCTTTGAAAAATAATTTTTAAAGTTTTGGAGTTACATAGCTGCAACACCCCCTTGTCGGATTCCATGCGCCATCTTGTCAACATATAGATGCATTTACATTCTCAACCAATGAGTCATAGAGTGATAGTGCTATAATGTAAGGTCTAGTGATAGATAGCTGACTAACTATCAGTTATCCACATGTACAGTTGAATATACATGAGTCAATCTACAGTCAAAAAATAATGTGCTTCATTTAACATGTCTCTAAAACTATTATTGAAAGATTTATCGACTTGTTCTCTTATGCAGGTAATTAAGTTAGCTTTTGATATCATAGAACTACCGACAGCGCAGTAGTACATTTACGTTACTAACTGAATTTGAATTGCGCGCGTTTTACACCACGCACGCGCAGATCTTAAAACTAATAATTGGGAAAGCCCCGCCTTTCAAAGCCTGGGCAGCTAGCTTGAGCGATCACTGTCGCTCGCTTCAATTCTCTTTATTTCCGTTGCTGTGTTTATAGAGAAAGCCAGCTCGAGGAGTGAAGTAAGCAGCCGTATAGTTAGCTTGTATGTGTGTGACGCTAGTAGTGAAGCACTAGTGTTGGGTGCTAACAGTGGGCTCGTCATGTGGGCGTGTGCTTATCTCTCTCTCTCTCTCTCTCTCTCTCTCTCTCTCTCTCTCTCTCTCTCTCTCTCTCTCTCTCTCTCTCTCTCTCTCTCTCTCTCTCTCTCTCTCTCTCTCAGGTCATGAATGACGAGGAGGATGAAGAGGACAATGGGATGCACTTCCATTACGAGGAAGATCCTGAGTCAAGCCTACATGCAAGACCATCAAGACTCGAGGAGGAGGAAACAGAAGAAGTACCTGAGCTGCCAAGTTTTAGGAATGTTCCGTCCGAGTCTTCTCTTGACAATTGGGACTATTATTGTCAACCAGGGACAACCCCACCAAAATGTGAGCGCCAGTTGAAGCAGGAACGTCGTGCAAATAAACACAAACGTTCACCTGCTTTGGGGGAGGAAGACAGAAGGCAGCTACCATTGTACAAGTCTTACTCCACAGCGGATATGGACAGTGACTCGTCTTTCCATCTTGCGCTTCAACAGCGACGATCAACTGTACCGGACGTACCACCATTCACGGGGAGAGAGAGAAAGAGAAGAGGAAGTGGAAGGATTCAACCAGGCGCCGTCAAAGATGAGGTTGAAGCGGGCAAGGGAGGAAAGAAGAGGTACCAGAAAAGCCGAGAAAAGCATCGAGACAACAAGGTGAATTTGATGGAGGACAGGCAGGTGCCTTCACCGCCACAAGTCCAGTTTAGCCAGCAAGATGAAGAATTAGGTGTTGAAGGAGAACAATCTGTAGAAAACGATGGTTCTCCAGAGAATGAAGAAATTGATTATTCTGAGCCTCCACTTTTAGGGAAGGCAGAGGTACCGCACTTCTTTACCCCAAGACTTGACTCAACTCGACTAGCACCTTCACAAAGCGAGGGCCCTATGTACCAGTCACTCCAAAGCCGAGATATCGCTGCTTTAATCAGCCCCGGTCATGGCCGCTTACAACGATCGCAGAGCGATGCTCAGTTCTCACTTCCTTACACTGGACATCTTGGTCAAGTCATGGTCTGCCCACCGGAGCGCAAGAAGTTCTATCGCAATTTTCTCCGCACTATCAAGCTTCATGTATATTCTCATCAGCAACACAACATGCGCAATACTTCGAACACCAACTCCAAAGGTTTAACCGGTACCCACATGCCTCGCCAATACTCAGAAGATCTTCAAGCTGACAGCCCATTTGACCCAGATATGGACACGATTTGGCTCGAGTTGCGCGCCTACCTGTCCAATCGCGACGTTTTGGAACAGCATCGGTTTGACTATGAGCAACGCAGTGAAATTTATCGAATTCTTGACAACATCAGTAAATACCAGTTCGCAACGATGGACCAGTTTTTCGAGGGAACTGTCAATCGTGATGAATACGAGCAACTGCAGTCTTTACCCAGCGAAGACCCTACACCACATAGCTCTATAACGGTATGTGAAGAAGACGAGAAGGCTCCTGAGACACTCAAGCAACAAGGTTCGTTCGATTCGGATAATTCTCGTGACTCTACGAGCCCTTACCCGATCGACTCTTTCCTTGCTCCTGAACAACAAGCTGCTCTCACGGACATCAAGCAACTGTTGAAGCAGTTTGAGAAAGCTCAACAGCTTTATCCAAGTTTTAAGAAGATGACAAACGACTTCAGTATTTGTCAGACTGTTCAGTTCAAACGAAGGCAAAGCGCTTTAGTAATCTGGAGCAAGGTGACTGAAAACTTAGCCTACCATCTCTCTCGTCTGTCACAGTGGTTTGGTGTTAAAATCTACAGCATCTACACTCGTCCTAGCTCTCTCGAATCTTACTCCACCCCTCAGCTACGCGCGGCAGGTACCTCTTCGCGCTGTCACATGGATATACGAAGAAGCTTGCTATCACAAACCAGTGTTTTATCCTCCGCAACTGGTTCTAGCGGCATCGATCCAGAACAATCACTTGTACGCACAACTTCACTTTATCAAACACAAAGTTCTAGCGCTTCCTCGAATCGGCTCAGCTCCGCATTCGAGGAAAGTCTCACGCGTGGGTATCGAAGATTTGTCGATCGTACCTTGAAAAAGAAAGGTTTGGATTGGTTAATAGAGCAAGTGGAGAAATTCATAAAGCCAGCACTTACTATTGCAGAAGCAGCCATGGTTTCTCAACGACAAGAGAAGATGAACGAGGAGGATGAGGAAGGAGAGAAAGAGAAGACTCCTCTGATGGGAGGGCACAATAGGGCACCACATTACCAGAGAGCGACAAGTACTGCCCCACAGTCCTGGGTGGATGAATTCAGTAACATGAAACTGCCTTCTTTTGCTCAACTGGTGAGTCTCCTATAGTAGTGTAGTAGTACTGTATTTCATCGAATAGAGGCCAGTTCAATGTAGTCTAAATGAGGTGCTCATGCAGTAAGCGCAAAGTTTTTGCAATCGTTTTCGAATAGGATAAGCTGGTATTTTTCAAAAACGAAAGGCCAAATGTTAAAATTGAGGCCTGGGCTTTTATTCGAGAAAATACGGTGCGTCGTTATATTGTTATGCTACTTTGATGTAACTAGTAATTTGAATGAATTAATTACTTAATTTGTACATGTACATGAAAATTAGTATATAATATGTTCTTCTGTCCCTACACATATGGTCCAAATGTCTCAAGGCTGTATACCCTTCCACCATCTCCAGCTGGTATTGTACATTACAGTGTACACATTGTTTGTGCTTTATGGGCAATACATGTAAAATCAAATGCTAACAATCACATTCTATTGAAATTGAAAGCAATATCTGATTATGGTAATTGTATGGTGGTTGTCTTTGTCTGACCTTTGACTATACTGTGCTTTGGTAATTGACAGTGTTCACTTTAGTTAGTGTGTGTGTGTGTGTGTGTGTGTATGTATAACAGTGGTTGGATGGTTATTTTATGGTGTTTATTTGACTGGGTGTTTTAACAATAAAGAACGAAACCATATCAAGTGATATGTGTATGTGTATACTGTACTCTAAATATACTAATCTCTCTCTCTCCCTCCCTCCCTCCCTCCCTCCCTCCCTCCCTCCCTCCCTCCCTCCCTCCCTCCCTCCCTCCCTCCCTCCCTCCCTCCCTCCCTCCCTCCCTCCCTCCCTCCCTCCCTCCCTTCCCTCTTCCTCCCTCTCTCCCTCCCTCTTCCTCCCTTCTCTCTCCCTTCCCTCTTCCTCCCTTCTCTCTCCCTTCCCTCTTCCTCCATTATCTCTCCCTTCCCTCTTCCTCCCTTCTCCTCTCTCCCTCCCTCTCTCCCTTCCCTCTCCCTACCTCCCTCCCTTCCCTCTTTCTCCCTTCTCTCTCCCTCCCTCTCTCCCTTCCCTCTTCCTCCCTTCTCCTCTCTCCCTTCTCCTCTCTCTCCCCTCCCTCTCTCTCCCTCCCTCTCTCCCTCTCCCTCCCCCTCTCCCCCCCCTCCCTCCCCCTCTCTCCCTCTCCCACAGTACCTTCAGCTAGCCCGAGTACCTCTGGAGGTGATGCAAGAGTGCATGAGAATTCAGCTTGAACTGAAGAGAGCCCAAAGACCATCTTCATTCTCAATACGATCGGTGAGTTGAGCAACATAATTCCAAAATATCTGTATAGAACTGTTTACAACATTCATGTACTTGTATTTGAGGCACTCCTATCCTTATTGTCTGCCTTCTTTGAGACAATCTGAAATGTTTTGTGGAAACCCACCATCGTGGAACTGTTCGGTAATAGTAGCTACAAAGACATCACTACTGTCACCATCACCTCTATCACCATCACCTCTATCACCATCACCTCTATCAATCTAAAATGTTTTGTACACCTCCTCATTGTGTGTTAGCGACCTCATCTTGTTCATTTAAAGAAGCTACTTCCCGTATTCCTTTATAACACTGAAACTGTTTTCTTATTTCAACCTTTTTAACTCACCTAAATTGCTCCTCAACATATTTATCTATTATTTATTTTTGGGTTTCACCACTCGTATTAGCATTCCACTAGTTAGTTTTCACCATGTACCTACTCATTCAGTTCCAAAAAACCACCAGTGTTTGAGCATCTGTCATTATCACTTCTTCTCTGCAGCTAGTTCAGGATTGCCGGATGACTCTGCAGAAAGCTATCGATGCTCGCTCTTTCTATCGCAAGAAAGTCGCCACAGTCACAGCAGAGAACCCAGCTGGTGGGGACCTCATGGACCAAGAGATAGCCTCATATGAAGACGACATGAAGCACATGCTACAGGTCTCAATTTTTTCTTGTTTGTGCATGCGTGTGTGTGTTTCCATACTTCCTCATGGTCTTGTAAATGTAATTGTATCAACAGCTTGGGTTCTGACGGTGATTTTTATAGTGCTACAGTCTCTGTAGAAACTGTTATCTTTACTCACATAATCAGAGACTGAACACACTTGTGTACATGCTTACAGAAGCAGACACGATGCGCGCTTGTATGCATTATCCTCATCCGCTCTTTCTTCTCTTTAGTTGTATTTTGAGTATGTCCAGTTCTTGGTAGAGCTAGCTGGAGGCCATCGGAACCTGTTGGAGGAAGAATGGACGCACACTAAGAGTATCTGCAGGCACATCACAGGGGGGGAGGCAAGCGCAGGACTGAGATTCTGGTGAGTGCTTAATATTCCCTTACTCAATTCATCTACTTACTCCCCTCCCTCCCTCCTTCCCTTCCTTCCCTTCCTCCCTCCCTCCCTCCCTCCCTCCCTCCCTCCCTCCCTCCCTCCCTCCCTCCCTCCCTCCCTCCCTCTCTCTCTCTCTCTCTCTCTCTCTCTCCCACTCCCTCCCTCCCTCCCTCCCTCCCTCTCTCTCTCTCCCACTCCCTCTCTCCCTCCCTCCCTCTCTCTCTCTCTCTCTCTCTCTCTCCCACTCCCTCCCTCACTCACTCTTTCCCACCCACTCACTCACTTGCTCCTTTCTTCAGTTACATGGCGTGTCAGCTACTTGAGGGTATCGAGGACACACTGAGACACGAGATAGACACCTGCTGTTCTCGCCTTCACAATCACAATAGTGAAGACCCTGAAAAGATTAGGTTAGAACTACACATGTACCATCTACATGTATATGACATAGCTATAGAGACCAAACAGTACAGTGGAACCTGTCTATAGTGGTCACTGTCTGCTTATAACAGCCAGCTAGCTAGGGACCAAACAGTACAGTGGAACCTGTCTATAGTGATCACTGTCTGCTTATAGCAGCCAGCTAGCTAGGGACCAATCAGTACAGTGGAACCTGTCTATAGTGATCACTGTCTGCTTATAGCAGCCAGCTAGCTAGGGACCAAACAGTACAGTGGAACCTGTCTATAGTGATCACTGTCTGCTTATAGCAGTCAGCTAGCTAGGGACCAAACAGTACAGTGGAACCTGTCTATAGTGATCACTGTCTGCTTATAGCAGCCAGCTAGCTAGGGACCAAACAGTACAGTGGAACCTGTCTATAGTGATCACTGTCTGCTTATAGCAGTCAGCTAGCTAGGGACCAAACAGTACAGTGGAACCTGTCTATAGTGATCACTGTCTGCTTATAGCAGTCAGCTAGCTAGGGACCAAACAGTACAGTGGAACCTGTCTATAGTGATCACTGTCTGCTTATAGCAGCCAGCTAGCTAGGGACCAAACAGTACAGTGGAACCTGTCTATAGTGATCACTGTCTGCTTATAGCAGTCAGCTAGCTAGGGACCAAACAGTACAGTGGAACCTGTCTATAGTGATCACTGTCTGCTTATAGCAGCCAGCTAGCTAGGGACCAAACAGTACAGTGGAACCTGTCTATAGTGATCACTGTCTGCTTATAGCAGTCAGCTAGCTAGGGACCAAACAGTACAGTGGAACCTGTCTATAGTGATCACTGTCTGCTTATAGCAGTCAGCTAGCTAGGGACCAAACAGTACAGTGGAACCTGTCTATAGTGATCACTGTCTGCTTATAGCAGCCAGCTAGCTAGGGACCAAACAGTACAGTGGAACCTGTCTATAGTGATCACTGTCTGCTTATAGCAGTCAGCTAGCTAGGGACCAAACAGTACAGTGGAACCTGTCTATAGTGATCACTGTCTGCTTATAGCAGCCAGCTAGCTAGGAACCAAGTATTTATTCTAACTAATTTCATTCTTGCTTGTTACGAGCAAGTGTGAGAACATGCAGCTCTGTTCTACGAGACTTTTTGTGTTTGGCTATTTGCTGGCTATGACAAAGAACTAGAGTGCTTGGTTCATTTTAGCAAATAGACCACAGAGGCACCAAATTTTTAGAATTTTTGTGGTATATGTACAGTTCTGCTACTTATCACTCAATGTAGGAAACAGTTCAATGACGTGTGTTGGGACATAAAGCAGCTGACAGAAGAGACCAGGGAGAGGTGCTCTAAAGGACTAGGGTTTGCTAAATTGCTTAGAAATGTGAGTTACTATGACTATACAGTATAACGTGGAGCTTCTCTAATTCGGACACCCTTGGAACCCACAAAAATAAAAGCGTCCTGATTTCAGTATACAGTGGAATTCGTCACTGTTTACACCTCTGATATAAGGACACCTACTCTATAATGTGAATACTGCGTGTAATTCCAAATTGATTCCTTTCACGTACAGCGTTTTTCGAAGATCTTGCATACAAATGTCAAGACCGGAAACATGACGTTGACCAATCAAGTTCAGTTTTGGTCGTGTGTATCAAGAGTGTTGTGCGTTTGATTGGTCAACGTCATGATACTTCCGGTCTTGATATTTCTATGCAAGATCTTCGAAAACCGCTGTAACAACCATGAAGTCAAGGTACCTCTCTAATGAGGACACTACTGACTGGTGTTGTCCGGATTGGAGGGGAGGGTTGTACATACGAAACATTGCATGTATTTGTATTGTCCACATTACATTGAGTGTTCTTATTTCAATGATTCTATTTTATTCGTCGAAAAGAGGCTGGTCTTGTTTAGAAGCCAGGTCTGAAGTAAGCTGGAAACGTACTTCAGACCTTGTCTAAATAGAGCATTTGGTAAGGGCGATTGGCAGAATCTTGAGAATCCTGCCAGGTTAAGATTTTCACAGATATTAATTACCAATATGAAATAGAGGGGGTTTAGTTTAGTGCATGTTTTGTTTTTTTACAGTTTGTTTGTGTGGATTTCGTGTAACTCGTTCATTTTTCTCAGGATTTAGAGATAGCTGCTGAGTTTGGTGTTCGTTGTGACAACAAGAAACTACTGGAGGCTCTCCAATCATCTGAGCATGTACAGGTACACTGCACTACACTTGGTGATGGTTCCTTGGGCATTCTCTAGTTCTGCAATGGCTCAGATAGAGACAGTGTGTGTGAACTTCATTGTTGTGTCACTGTGTTCCGTTCACTAGATATCGATAAGCGACCGTTCCCTAGAAAAGACACACCGTCTCTTTAGTAGATGTAGGAGCACTGGTACAATGCCATTTGCTCGATATAATGCATAGTTTTCAAAGAGACTACCATATAGCGGGTAATTTTGGCGGAAGGAAACTTTGGCGAATTTGGCGAATCATCAAGCATTAGCCAAAATAAAATTTGCCAAAATCTGCTTTTCCTATTGCATTAATACGTGAGCCAGGCACTTGAAGCCAAAATTAAATTCACCAAAACGCAAAATCTGTGTCATTCGCCAAATTTGGACCCTCTAAATTTACCCGCTATATGGCATGAAGTGAATGGCTTCACAAGATACCTTTACTACAAGCAATTTATCGATCCTTCTTCACTACAGGTCATCATCCCTCAGCAGTTGGGGTGCTTGCTGTTTGTGCCTCACCAGATCAGTGACAACAATCAGGAGATCCTTCATCTGCTACGAGAGAGCTTTGGTCACAGTCTAGCTGACTCTGATGTAGACAGGCACGAGAGCTACCTACTGATAGTGGGAAGAGGAGTGCTCGACTCACTACCTGACTGGCTGGGACAGACTGTACACCTTAACCCACCAGCGGAGACTATCCTAGGAGTCAATGAGATGCAGGTAAGGATTGTGCAATACATTTAGCTCCCTATACTGCGTGACTACATTGGTAAACCTGAGATTGACTTCTGTATCAACCATAAAAAATGCATACCATAAGCGTAAAAAAATTTGCCCACAAAAATAAAAAAAATTGTGATCTTGACAAAAAGTGAAATTTACATAGATACATTACAGTATTCTCCATTGTAAGCGTTAAAATATTTGCTCAATCCCAAGGAGCGCTGAAATTTGAAAATTTCAAAATTTGATCATCTTGACAAAAATGTGAAATATTTTACATAACTACATGTACAATTATGGTATACAAGCTAGCTAGCTATCACACTGCTATTCTCATCATCATTCTGTTACATCAATGTGTTGTCTGTCCAGGTGGAGGGTGTTAAAATGATCGCTAGCGACTCAGAGTATCTTCCTCAAAATCGTACCTCGTTCATACGAGCCATGGGAGGACTAGTAGAGCAGACCAATGAGAGAACCACTAGTCTACAGAGTGTGGCTGAACGCATCGCTGATCTCAAGGTATGGGAGTACGATCTATCTGTTGCTTGACTCATGAAAATTCAACCTACCAAAAACTGTTGTCTATCTCTCTAAGACTGCCTCTGTTATCTTTTTTGTTTGTTTGCCTATCTGCTTGTTGGCTACATGTATACTGTCTCTGACTCACTCTCTCCGTCTCTTTCCCTCTCACCCTCCCTCCTCGCTTGCTCTCTCACTCTTTCTCTCCTTCCTCTTCTCTCTCTCTCTCTCTCTCTCTCTCTCTCTCTCTCTCTCTCTCTCTCTCTCTCTCTCTCTCTCTCTCTCTCTCTCTCTCTCTCTCCTTTCTCTTCTCTCTCTCTCTCTGTCTCTGTCTGTCTCTCTCTCTCACTCTCACTCTCACTCTCTCTGTCTCTGTCTGTCTGTCTGTCTGTCTGTCTCTCTCTCTCTCTCTCTCTCTCTCTCTGTCTCTGTCTCTCCCTCCCTCCTCACTTGCTCTCGCTCTTTCTCCTTCTCTTCTCTCTCTCTCTCTTTCCTCTTCTCTCTCTCTCTCTTTGCAGCAATCCCTGTGCCGGCTTGCTCACAATGTAATGGAGGCTGTCACTGACGTTGATAAACACCTCACAATGGAGGAGTTTATGCAGGAACTAGGCGGGCTCTATAACAACACAATGAACAACTGCTACAAGATGGCATTTGATGTGAGCAGTATATGCATTATTTTATGATACAGTACAGTTCACTTCGAATATGCATGAGTGTGTGTGCGTGGTTATCATGAGTATCTCCCTCTCTTTTTTTTTCTTCTCTCCCTCCTTCTCTCCCTCCTTCTCTCCCTCCTTCTCTCCCTCTCTCCTTCTCTCCCTCCCTCTCTCCCTCCTTCCTTCCCTCCCTCTCTCCTTCTCTCCCTCCCTCCCTCTCTCTCTCCCTCCCTCCCTCCCTCCCTCCCTCTCTCCTTCTCTCCCTCCCTCTCTCCCTCCCTCCCTCCCTCCCTCCCTCTCTCCTTCTCTCCCTCCCTCTCTCCCTCCCTCCCTCCCTCCCTCCCTCCTTCCCTCCCTCCCAGTATGTCCACAAGGTATCTCAGTTGCTTGGTGAGGAGCACACACAGAAGTATCTCGGTGAAGAGATGCTGACATTCTCTCAACACTGGATGAGTTACGCACTCACTAAGTGCAGTAGAGGTCACGGAGTCAGTCCCAGGTAATTAGTATAGTCACTCCTAGGTTTGTAGTCGCTCAGATATAAAGAGCACTTACTGCACCCATGACTAGAAGTAGCTATTACAAATTTAAGGCCCAACCATGGGTACTACACAACTTAGGAGCTAAGGTGACGGTTACCTTTTGAGCTAATTAATATTCACAAAGTGTAGCTAGCATCAAAAGGAAACATATTGAGTGCCTGATACTGTATTGGTTGCCTACTGATGAATATTGTCCGAGTTATAGGCGAACAAGTTCGAACTCAGTTTGATTTATGACGTCCTCGCAGACACTTTGCTGCATAACTAGCAAACGGTTACTTTTGGTAACCTTCACCTCAAGTAGGAAGTCATACATGAGTCCATCTCCTGCTTATGTTGAGTTGAATAAGCTGTTGGTTTAGTATCATTGTTGTGGTTGGATTACTGCATCCTTCTTACTGAAACCTTACCGTGTATGCTTAAGGTGGCGGTATACCGAGTGGGTGTGGCTACAGTGGTTTCGAAAACAGTTCGCTGTCCAGCTAGAAAACAAAACTAAGCTCCAAAAACCAGTCACATCTCGAGAAGATTGGTAAACAAAGCTGTTCTGCAAATTATTCGAGCGCACCTCGTACGATTGCCAGCATATGCAGCTCGCTAAGATCGACGTTTTATTCACCAAGAATCTCTCCGTGAGTGCCTTCGAGTGCAGCACTGCAGCGACTAGGATGCTTTAAACAGTAATCCCGAGGGCGACTCAAAGAGTTTTTGCCGCTAAGTCCTTCGCTTTTTTGTAAAAACGCAAAATACCGTTAAACACGGCGCTCTGGAGCCCAAACAATCGCCTGTTTTCGAGTACAAACCTGCAAAGCTCGTCGATATTTGAAAAATCTCTTCGAGTCGCCCTCCGAATACTACTGTAGAAGGTGCGCCGTTCTTGGTTGCAGCAATCAAAAGCACACAAAATCTTATTTTTGGTGAATGGTGGAAGCATCCATTACCAAAAAGCGGCTAAGATTGCTAAACAACATGAATATCATTATTAAAATGTTGTGAATATCATTATGGCTGTGCCAACTGCCATGTGGTCGTGAATGCGCGGGAAACTCATGATACGCTGAACTACAGCTGCTCTATTGATGATCTTCACTATAGCTAGCTACCAATATATTCATTTCCAACTCGAACTGTGGTGAGACATGTAGTTATAATAGCATACCCTTACAGCTGTTTACTACAGTCAACTTCATGGGGAACAAGAAAAACAAGTATACACCACATCAAAATAGAGGAAAATACGTTCAAAAAGTCAAAAATTCACAGAAAGAAGATGTAACAGATCAAGATGCAGTTGTCGATGAGAACATTAGTCCTCCTTCACCGAATCCACAGCCGCTCGATGGAAGCAGGATTATAAATCTCCATGAATTGGCATCGTTTATCACCCACGTATCTTCTCACTCACACTCTTGCAAAAGTGGTACCATTTCTCTTGTTGGCGAGACACACAAGAACGGATTAGCTTCGATTCTTTACGCCAAGTGTAACACATGTAACCATGAATTATCTTTCGCGACTAGTCAAAAGGTTGGAGGTGTGGGCAACAGAATGAGATGGGAGGCCAATGTAGCTAGTGTGTGGGGACAGATGGCAACTGGAGGGGGCCATGCTCGTCTTGAAGAGGTCATGGCATTGTTAGGTGTTCCAGTGATGTCTAAGAAGAGTTTCATAGCAACAGAGTCTGCGTTGGATAAAGCCTGGTTGGAGTCACTCAATGAGACAATGAAGGAAGCAGCAGAAGAAGAGAAGAGGATAGCAATAAGTAAAAATTCCTATCACAACGGAGTGCCAGCTATTTCAGTTGTTGTGGACGCTGGCTGGAGCAAAAGATCGCACAAGCATAGCTACAACGCTAAATCAGGAGTGGGGATAGTTGTTGGCAAGGAAACCAAGAAGCTTCTACATGTAGGTGTCAGAAACAAGTACTGTAGTGTTTGTGCTAGGGCTAAAACTGAGGGCAAAGAGGCAGCAGAACACGAATGCCATAAGAATTGGGAAGGTGCATCGTCGTCGATGGAAACAAGCATTATTGTTGAAGCTTTCAAGGAATCAGAGTCGAAGTATGGGCTGCGATACACAGAGTTTGTTGGAGATGGCGATAGTTCAGTCTATCCCAACCTGATTGCCGAGGTGCCTGAATATGGACATGACATCGTCAAGGTAGAGTGTTCTAACCACGCCGTCAAGTGCTACCGTAGTGCACTAGAGAAGTTGGCACAGGAGAAACCACACTACAAGGGAAAGGGAGGTCTGACGAGCAACATGAGGAAGCGCCTTACCAAGGCAGCTCGCTGTGCGATCAAGATGAGAAGTGCGATGACAGACCGTAGACAAGCAGTTAGATTACTCCGACAAGATCTCAGAAATGGACCGATGCATTGCTTTGGCGTACATACCAACTGCAGTACCGATTTCTGCAAGGCTGCTAACACCTCTCCTGATTCCTCCTCTTCATCTGCTGATACCTCCTTGTCTCCTGATTCCTCCTCTTCATCTGCTGATACCTCCTTGTCTACTGATTCATCTTCTTCATCTACTAACTCTTCGTTCTCAAGTGCAAATACCACTACTTCATCCAACGGCTCCAGCATGTCATCTCTATCCACGTCCTCGTCATGCTCACTCTCCCAGTCTTCTACTGCACCACCTTCCTCTGCTACAACTTCGTGGAATGATTGCTGTGTAGACAGTATTGCTAACCAGGAGACTGAAATCTGGAATGACGCTCTTGACGAAGAGGATATAGATGATGTCCGATCATCAGGTGATGCTGCTACAGATCACAGCGATATCAATCCGGAATTGATTTTTGATGTACAACGTCTAGTTGGAAGATTGATAGCAAAGGCAGACCAACTCCTAGGTAAGAAAAAATGATTATAATGTGTGAATGGTAACTATATATTATCATGTTATAGGCAATTTTACAACAAACCTTGCTGAGTGTTGGATGGGGATTCGTGCCAAGTTTGATGGAGGGAAACAGTACAATAGGAGCCAACGAGGAGCATGGGAAGGCAGATGCACAGGAGCAGGATTACGGCACAATCTTGGGCCCGAGTGGGGAGCTGTTGTATGGAAGCAAGTGACAGGAAATGACCCCAATCCAGTGCTGAAGGATTCAACTGCAAAGCGTTCAAGACAAGTTGCAACAGACAGAAATAGAAAGGCAAGAGAAGATGTAAAGAGGAAGAGAAAGGAAGTGAGATATGGAAAGTCCAATGACAACACCGTCAAAGCTCGTAGAGACTATGCAAGACACGATGGAGGACTAGATGTTCGTGATGTTCCTCAAGATGTTCCAGCTACATTTTTAGAAGATATGATGGTTGATTATTACAGAGCTCATGTATCAGTTTCAGTAGAAAAGAGCCTTGAGATTGAAGGAGCAACAAAGTCGCAAGCAGCAGCAGATGATTTGGCATCCAACAGATGGAAAGCTGAGAGGAGAAAAAGAGTCACTGGATCGAAGTGTGGTCAGATCGCTAAGCGGCGAAGTACAACAAAAGTTGCTAATCTAGTGAAGTCTCTGTTGTACACAACATTCCGAGGTAACACGGCTACGCAGTGGGGAGTCGATCAAGAGCCGGATACAGAACTTGCGTATCTGCAATATAAACGCTTGATCTCGCCAAACATCACCGTTGTCAAGAGTGGATTTGTTATCCATCCTTATCACCACTGGCTTGGAGCTAGTCCCGATGGCCTTGTCAATGATCCAGCATCCACTGATCCACATGGAATAGTTGAGTATAAAAACTTATACTCTGTGCGAAATATTTCTTTGGAAGAAGCTGCAACTACAAAAAAGACTGACTTTTGCTTGGCTGAGAAGAAAGGATTACTCCATCTCAAGCGCACTCACTCATACTTCTATCAAATTCAAGCTACTATGTACTGCACTGGACGACGATGGTGTGACTTTGTGGTGCGTACGATTGTGAGCCTCCATGTAGAGAGGGTTTCCTTCGATGAAGACTTCTGGAAGAGTTCAATGCTACCCCTTCGAAAATTCTATTTTACAGCAATCCTTCCCGAACTAGCAGTTCCTCGACTTCACAATGGAGGGATAAGAGAACCTTCGGAGTGGCTGGACATGGAATCTCTGAACCAAAAGACAGAACAGTTCTAGATCCGGCTAGCTCGTTACGGGCGCAATCACAATCACTTATTATTCGCAATTATATTAAAATTTCATTTACGGTAACGTACTGCGACGTCATATCATACGAGAATCAGCGGCGCGCGCGTAACGGTATACCGCCACCTTAACGCTTTATGATCACAAGTACATGTATCTTGGTGAGGTTACCATGGTTATCATTCGCTGCAACTGTGTGCTGCAACCACCCACCTACGTGTGTGGGACGTCAATGTGCCGCGATGGTGCAGTTCAGTTCAGTTGTAGCAAAGTTCAGTTAATATTTATAATCTCGGATAAAAGCGATTGAGTTCTTTTTCAACAATGAATGCTGTACAAGTACCGCACACTTGTGCCATAGTTTGATGTTTTTCTTCCAATAAAGGTTTTATACAAGTTGATTTTGATGTATGCTTTTAGGTGGGCGCAGAAGGGTATGGAGTTCCTGACGCTATCTTGTGCTCCTCGTATGTTGGCGACGATATCTCCTGTGAGGTTTGACAGCTTGAAGCAACAGCTGGAGCAATGTGTGGATCATATCATCGGAGACGCCTCTACACCATCATCACGAAGAACATCAAGTGAGCTTATATCATGGATATACATGTATTTGTGAGTGCTCCACATAATTATGTGAGCGGATTTGAGAAAAGGGATCACTTCGCTCCTGTAATTTTCGAACGCACGCATGTTTCAACTTGCTGCCATTTACTTAATTTAGTACCACGCCTCTAAAATTTGATACACAGCAAGCAGTATGATCAAATAATTATTAAAAATTTCATTGAGTTTCAGTAATGATTGACTGAGTAGCACCCATTCAAAAGCAGGCATGTTTTAAAAAATTGCAGGACCCTTTTCTCAAATCCGCTGACTGCTACTTTGCACAAAAATCACTGTGAAATTCACTGATATGTACGTATTCCAAGTTGAAGGTAGAAATTTCTTGTTCTTGTCTAGAACACCAAAATTTTGTCCACCCACCAAGTTTCACGGGTAAAACTACAATAAAAAATTGTGTGAATTTTTTTACACTACGCAAAATTTCTCCGTTTATGTTTGAAAGTTAACCTGTTGCTTGAGTAAGCCTTAGTTGTGTCATTACCGGTTCTTCTCATGCTAGGTGCCTTCACTCCTTCCACTCCTGAGGTATGGCAGAGACAGTCATGGAGAGCACGGACCCATCATCCGCAACACACCATGTCTATGGTACAGGCCCCTCACTATCTCCCTCAAGTAGAGGAGGTGGAGAAGAATGACGAGTATCTATCGTTCTACGTCGGGTCGGATAGCTCAGGTATGGGAAGCGATGGATCACCGAGAGATTATACCCAGTCCAGAGGTGCGTTGTGTACAGCGCGTGTAGAGAGTGCTAGCAATACACACTTGTTACATTTATGGCTCAGTCTACCTACAATAGCTCTTTTTGACTGAACAACAGAACCAAGCTTTCATACAGAGTTTTTGAGAATTTGTTATGTGTTAAGGGTTAATCCACTCTATAGGGGGTCTAGGGTAAATAATTGTATCCTAAAAATTTAAGCAGTCTGAGGCCTTTTGTGCTTTTTAAGTGATCAAAGCAGCACAAAGTCAACTTTCTGCTTGGGGCTACATGTAGGGGATCCCCTTTCTCAGGGCACTGTATAAAACCCTGAGAACCATTCTGTATTATAATCGTCTGCTTTGTTTTATGCTATGCCCTCTTCAGTACGCATTTACATGTAGCTACAGTACCGCTCACGAGCAAGTCTACAACTGTACATGCACGATTCACATGGCACTCTACGTATGCTTGCGACCACGAGTGACATTGTGCTCAATGTCGTACGCGCTGGTAGATCTGCTTGCTACACGCTAATGTGCATGTGTAGACTAGCTCGTCAGTGATACTGCTAGTGTGACAGTGCATTGGATTTTGTGATTATTCATCCTCCTCTTTTTTAGTGAGGGTGCCTCCCACTAATCTGTTCCCGAATGACGTTGTTGTGACAGATTTTGCTGATCACTTCGATGAGCAGCTAGACAGAGAGGAAGAGGTAGAGGAGGAGGAGGTGGTGATAGAGGGACCAGAGGAGGGCGCAAGAACACGAAAAATCAGAGAAGAGATACGCAAGTTTAACAATGTACGTATAATCAACAGCTAACACACTGTATACATGTACAGTCTCTAGTTGATTACCATACTGGGCACGTACTGCATCGTTGACTCACTAGCGTAAAAAATTGACAATTTTTTTAATGTCATAGATAAGTGACTATGGTTTGCTCATTGTTTATAATCCTTCACAATCTCAGAAACTGATTTTAAAGTCATGTTTAGTGCACTTCAAAATTTAGAATTTTTGGAGCAATACTTACGATTTTTGATGAAATCTCATATTGAATTACCTGCGTCTCTTTTTATTTTGTCCTCTAGGAATATGAAAATAAACTGCGCAAGAGAAGGATCATCGGAAAGGTCACTACTCGTGACAGTACCTCATATACTGAGCTGGCTAAGCTAGCTCGACTGCACCAGTCAAAGTTCAACTGGAGAAGAGGTCGTAAGCTGGGAGAGGGACAGTTCGGGAAGGTCTACGAGTGCATCATATTGAACAAGGGAGAAGTGAACGCCGTCAAAGTGGTGAGTACTATACTGCTCTATAGCAGACACTAGTCCTGATTGAGTGAATCTTGCTTTATACTGTACACAACAAACCACTGAGTACTGCTCTATAGCAATCTTGTTTCAATAACACCTCCCTTCTTTCTCCCTTCCTTTCTCCTTCCCTCCCTCCCTCGATTCCTCTCTCCCTTCATTCCTCCCTCCCACTCTCCTTCTCTCCCTCTCTCCTTCCCTCACTCTCTCCCTCCCTCCCTCACTCTCTTCCTTCCTTCATTTATTCCTTCCTCCGTCTCTCCCTCTTCAGATTTCACTGCAGGAGAGACCTCATAACCTAGTGCAGGATATACTGTCAGAGGTCGGAGCTTATCAGAAGATCCGCCATAAGAACATAGTCAAACTGTATGGAGTGGAGATACAACATGTAAGATTCTTAGTTACCATGACAATAAGCTAAGTACTACAGTAGAACCCCGCTAATTCAGACACCATTGACACCCACAAACAATGACCAGATTACAGGGGTGTCCGGATTTTAACGGTTGTTGTTAAAGTGCTATATCTCGGTCACGAACAATGCCCACAATACTGATGATGTGTCCTTATTTCAAGGGTTCTGCTGCGTACATGCTCTAAATACATACTGTTCATCATCTTCAGTGAGCTGTGCCTCACACAATGTATCGTATGACATATACTGTACTTTCATTGTTTAACTTTTAAGTAACAATTGCAGTGTCTCTTCAGTAATGTTGTGTACCTTTTCACCCACTCGATGAATTCGTTGGTTTATTTAAACCTCTCTCTCACATAGAATGAGCTACACTTGTTCATGGAATACTGTAACGAGGGCACACTATCGACTGCCGCTCGTAACGGGCTGGACCCTCAAGTTATCCGTCGCTACACACGAGACATACTGCGAGCAGTGGATCACTTTCATGAGAAGGCTATTGTACATAGAGATATAAAAGGTTCACAGTAACATGGAGTCGCTGTTGTCATTTACTTTTGCTTTTAGGAGGTAATATATTTTTATCGAGTGATTCAGTCAAGTTGGGAGATTTTGGACTAAGTGTTCAACTCAAGAATATGACCAAGACGCAGCCAAACGAAGTCAAGAAACAGCGTGGAACAATACGTGAGTTGACTTATCGATTGTGCCTTTGTCTGTGCATTTACAGGTGGCTTTGAGTAGAGATTACTTTGTGTGTGTGTGTGGGGCCTTATAGCTAACTGCAAAGAATGTACTTTTAATCTGAAACTCGGGTTCAGATCCTATGAGCTCTAGACGGCATAGTACTCTAGCCCTGCCCATCCTAGCCCTACTCTAGCCCCACCCATCCTAGCCCTATTCTATTCCCACCCATCCTAGCCCTACTCTAGCCCCACCCATCCTAGCCCTACTCTAGCCCCACCCATCCTAGCCCTACTCTAGCCCCACCCATCCTAGCCCTACTCTAGCCCCACCCATCCTAGCCCTACTCTAGCCCCACCCATCCTAGCCCTACTCTAGGCCTGCCCATCTCTGTACATGTACTGCATGGTCTTGTAGAGTTGTTACAACTATCTCTCGCTGAGCCTAGTTTTGTCCGTCATTCATCTTTGTTGTTGTATCTCACATGCAGCATACATGGCACCTGAGGTTGTCCGTGAGCAAGAAATGGGACGAGCATTAGACATATGGAGTGTTGGCTGTGTGGTGGTTGAGATGATCACTGGGAAGGTGTGTCCGTCAGTCTCACATGCTATCATCATTCCATCTCTCTCCCATCCTCTCTCTCTCTTTTTCCTCCCTCTCCTCCCTCCCTCTCTCTCTCTCCTCCTTCCCTCCCTCTCCTCCTTCCCTCCCTCTCTCTCCCACCATCCTTCTCTCTCTCACTCATTCTATCTCTCTCTCTCCCCCTCCCTCTCTCTCTCTCTCTCCCTCCCTCCTTCCCTCTCACTCTCGCTCCCTCTCTCTCTCTATCTCTCCCCTCTCTCCCTCCCCCTCTCTCTCTCCCTCTCTCTCTCTCTCTCCCTCCCTCCTTCCCTCTCACTCTCGCTCCCTCTCTCTCTCTATCTCTCCCCTCTCTCCCTCCCCCTCTCTCTCTCCCTCCCTCTCTCTCTCTCTCTCTCCCTCCCCCTCTCTCTCTCCCTCCCTCTCTCTCTCTCTCTCCCTCCCCCTCTCTCTCTCCCTCCCTCTCTCTCTCTCTCTCTCTCTCTCTCTCTCTCTCTCTCCAGTATCCATGGATAGATCATGAGAACCAGTTCACTATACTGTACCAGTTGGGTAAGGGCAAGCATCCACCATACCCGGACGACGTGGGAGGTGAAGCTAATGAATTTCTACAGCTATGTTTTATACCGGAGCCATCAGAACGACCGACTGCCAGTGCATTATTGGGACACACCTTTGTTAAAGTGAGCAACTACAGTGCAATTTAAGTTTGATGAGAGTATTAAATAATTTTAACAAAGATAAACAAAATTTTGTACGATTAAGTGTAATATTTTAACAAAAATGAACAAAATTTGAAGAATAATTTACTTCACTTCACCAAAATTTCATGAATCTGTGTTTGACCAGCTTGAATTTGAGCATTTCTTTTTTCTAACCATAGCTAAATGCTATTGTGTTTTCTTGTACATGTAGGTGCTCGACGATGATCAGTCGCCATAGCAACCAGAATCAACAGATCACTACATTCTCTACTAACGCAATCATTGTAATATTTTTACAGAAATACTTCTATGTGTATAATTTTGGATCAACCAGATTGCTTCAACACTATTGACATCATTATTATTATGACACGTACAGCAGTTCACTGTTAGTATGCAGTTAGCTAATGATGGGCACAGCAAACTGGAAAATAGTACGCTGATCAGTCCTTGGGTGCCAGTGAAATCACACTCATAGTTAACCAGAAGAGGAGGCAGCACCTGCATGAAAGAACCAAACAAGAATAAAATTAATTATTATAATATCGAACAACAACAATTTGACAAGAACAGCAGTTAGCTTAGTCTGGCAGCTCCACCGCTTCGCATTACAGCTAGCTAGAGCACACCGTGACAGTAAAACATACCTTCAGGACTAGCTGTATTCCCACCACTGACTTTTGATAGCTATCTAGCTCATCGAGAACATTATCAGAATGGTATGATAGCTTGCAGTTGGCTCTATATCCACCCCATATGTACAGCTTGCTACCTATAGCAGCAGCCACATCACGGCTCTCGGACGGCCATGAGGAACGCACGAGAGTGATCACGTGCACCTCGGTGCAATAAGGAGGGGCTTGTGCAGTACAATGGGCCAGTTGCGTGTACAGTTGTTTGCGAAGATCTTGCATAACAGAAGCGAAAGCGGAAGTGTGACACTGGCCAATCAAATTCACTTTTCGTCACGTGTACAGCTTCAGTTAGTCACGCCTACGTGCGTTTGATTGGCCAACGTCATACTTCCGCTTTCGCTTCCGTTATGCAAGATCTTCGCAAACAACTGTAAGGCGAACTATTTTAATGATATGCAAATTGACAAAACGTCACTTCCGGACTGCTCATAGCCGCCTACTTGTACCTACTTTGTATGGAGTTCATTGAGAAAATATGAGTTTTTAAAACTTCGCGGGCAGCCAAAACTTGGCGCATGTGCAGGATCTAAGAATGCGATGCGCAACTACTACCATTGGCACACGCAACGCAGTAAAAACAGAGACGATCGGTGGAGGCGCGGTCGAGAACGAGACATCACTGTACAGCTGGGTATGCTCTGTTTTGTCAGAGGCAAAATGCGTGCCTAGATTGTCAGCACTCGCAATATAAGTTTCAAATCTGTCACCTTTCACTGTTTCTCGAGTAAACTAGTGAACATCTTGCTCTACCATTAGTTGAGCTGTGCTAGTATTCGCGTTTTCATCGCTCGTCACCATTGGCTTACCTAGCTGTACAGTGATGGCTCGTTCTCGACCGCGCCTCCACCGATCGTCTCTGTTTTTACTGCGTTGCGTGTGCCAATGGTAGTAGTTGCGCATCGCATTCTTAGATCCTGCACATGCGCCAAGTTTTGGCTGCCCGCGAAGTTTTAAAAACTCATATTTTCTCAATGAACTCCATACAAAGTAGGTACAAGTAGGCGGCTACGAGCAGTCCGGAAGTGACTTTACGTTCAATTATCAGTAATTAAATTCCTTGGCTCTTACACGCAACTGGCCTAATCAATGACAATTCAGGTTGATTATTTCAGTTACTGATATTAATGGTATCATTCTATCACTGCAGTCATATGCCTCATGCCAACCATTTTGTCCAGATGGACATTATAAGAAATCAACATCAAAATGTAAAGGATTTGCAAAAACTGAGTTTTTTCTTCTTTCTGAGTTAATAAAAGTGACTGATTTTTGGAGCGATGAATGTAATTGTGCTTTAACATCATCTGTATCGATAGGAAATGAAATGTTTCGAAGAACTACGCCTATAGTAAGCCTAGTCACCTGACAAGATTTAAGAGAATGTATGAGACTGTTCCCTCCAACCACCATACTCTGGACACACTCTGCTACTGCCTCTTCTGACTGCAACAATGTAGAATGAATTTCAAAGGCTAATACTATTTTTTCCATACTACTCCTCCTTACGCACTCTCCGATCATCTTCAATGTTTCATCAGGATGTAACAATGTCCAGTACAATTCTAACTCCTTCAGTGATTGTAGTCTTGGTAGTGCTTCCAACAGTGGCAACAGTCCCATATCTGTTACACTTTCTGTACCAATCCACAGTGTCTTTAAAGTGTTGTTGGAGCTAAGAGCTCTGGTAATGTAAGCAATCCCAGTGTCTGTGTATGTATTGCTATTCACACGTAGGGTTTCTACAGACTCTAAAACAATTGATGTAGAGGATGTCTCAGCATGCTCAGTAGATATTCCTAGTAGCATACCCAAACACTGGTCATCAATACTGCAGCCAGATATACTTAAGTCTATTATTCCCTTCGCCAAGGTTCTGATGGAGGATAAAAAGTAGTGCACTGACAGACAATCCATTGGATTCAAAGAAATGAAAGACAAAATAACTCTAGAATTTAGACTTTGAAGAAATTGTTCATAAAACGATTGACTATGTATTTGTGCTTCAAAGATGCAGTTCAGAAATGCTAAGAAACAGAGGCAAGTTTCCTCTTCATACCGATTAAAGACATTGACAATTTTATTGATAAGGTTTCGTACGCTCTCATTGGTGAGCCTGGTCAGACCAGAGTAAAACTGGAGTACAGGAAACTTGAGATTGTCGTCTAAGAGAGTTTCAAATTGTTTAGAATGCTCAGCTGGTTCTAGCCGGGAGATATAGTAGGCAGCAAGGAGCTCTTGGACGGCTAGATGGATAAAGTTGCAAGTGACTAATTTTCTGCCAATTGAGCCAAACCCCTGGACACTATGAAGCAGACCTAATGTAGAGAGTGATGTGAGTTCCTTCTGTGTAAAAACAATCTTGTTGTGCATCACTCCATTGAATGCTAGTTCACTGAGCTTGTGTAACTGCTTCTTGAGATCAGCAGGGAAGTCCTCAAATGAGGAGACATCTTCAAGGACTCTATCGGGTTGGCGAGTTTCTAGCTCACGGACTATGCAGCATAGTACGAGTTCTTGAAACAGCTCACATCGAGTGATGGGTAAGGTCTGGTCACGATTGAGGTATATGTATGCTAGAATGGCTGCATTCAGAGGCACGTAGCAACAGCTTTCGATAACTGGATAGCGATGGAAATGGCTGCTCAGCTTATCAAAAGCTGATTTCACTTCACTATTGGGCAGGTGTGACTTTAACGCATTCTCAAAGTAATCGTGAATATCACCTTTAGTGAAACCAAGAATCTCTACCCGGTTAGCTAGACCATGAAGATCCAATGAGAAGTCAGGTCGAGAGGTTATCAGTATTCTAGTCTGCGGAGATACTGACCGAAGCAGATCTTTGATGAATGACGGCCTACGAATGCTTGCTGGAGACTCATCCCAGCCGTCCAAGATGAGGAGAATCTTTTTCTTGTCTACGATAAGTTGAGCCATCTCTTTTGATATGCTGTTACCACTAGCTAGGAAGAGAAGGTGAGGCAAGATACGATCAACTTCACGTACATCGTGTTCGTTCAAGTCTCGTAGACGAACAAGAGCCACAGCATCAAATGTGCTCAACTTTCCTTCGGCCCATTTCTTGGCATATTGGTAGGCAAGACTAGTTTTTCCCATTCCTCCCACTCCTTCAACTAGAATTACCTGACGCTCATCATCAAAGATGCCAGCATCAAAAATTCTATCAGAATCCACAGGTACCTTTATTGTCAACAGTTTGTCCACATCTCCCTCTACTCTGCTCTCAGCTGCAATCGTCTTGTCACTGCCACATCGCTTTCCTTTCTCCTTTATCATGGCTAGTTTGACATGCTGGCACTGAGGGAGAGGGTCCCAGGTTGGAGGCTGAGCTGTTCTATACACCTGTCGAAGACTGCTCACAAACTCAGCACAGGACTGGTCTTGTTGGTTCACTGGTTCTTGTTCTATCCATCGTTTAGGTTCTGGTGGTAAGTCATCACTGATGAGATCACCTTGTAATCGTTCACCTGAGGATGATGATAGTATATGTCTGTAACAGTAGATTGGGAAATTTTCACGTTCATTGTCCATGCTTGTGACAAAATTAGACATCATGTAAATGTATACGTAAGTCACTAAAATGTAATGTGTGGATTTAAAAGTGCATTGTGTGTTAATATTAAGGGTCGGGCAATAAAATTATTGTGAAATATCACTATCACGGTAGTTATCCATAAAAATATTACAATGGTGCATGTGTATGTGTAAACAATGCCCATGTTTCAGCCGAATATCCCACCAGGCAATCTCTGCAGAAAGGAATACCTAAAATTTAACTCTTATGAACTGTCCATAGGTCCAATTGAAGCCAAATTTGGTTTAAAAACTTTCAATTTTAAGAAAACACAAAACATTATGTTCATTCCATATCAGCCATATATTTCTAATAGAGCAAAAAATAGCAACACTTGCAGTCAGTTAGTAAAACTCTTCGTCAGGACCTAGAGAAAGTTGAATTTTAACTATTATTGCTTTCCATCTGCAGAGTTTGCCTGGAGAGGGGCTTGGCTAGAAAAAAGTGAATTGTTTACACGACAAAATTATTCTTGGTGTAGAATGTGGCACCTGCAGTATGCACAGAGACGTGCTCGATAAAATCAATCTTTTGTTAAATAAAATCTGCAAAATTAATATTAACACATGATGGACATGTATATGCAGCTAGCATCAAAACTATAATAGACAAAGACAAAAATGTCGATCTACAGTAATCAATAACTCAGTATTAATTTTAAAATACACATTAGAGATTAAAATACACTTTGCTTATAACACTAAGGTGTAGGATCAAACAAAAATAATACAAGAGTTAAAAAAATCTAGGACTGTGGATAGCATTATCTCCAGTTCAGAATTATGGTTTTCTGTACTGTTACTACATAGCTAGCCAACTAACAACAGAGGCAGAGACACTCCGATACAGCAGTAAATAGTATAGGGTCTCATAAATTATGAAGGGGTATCAGGTAAAACCAGTATCTATGGTAAAACATTGATGTATCAGGTACAATACTGTAGCGCTTTTAATACCTCAGTCAAAAAATTGAGGAAACATTGTATCAGACTTTAAAATCAAGTTTAGTTATTAATTATGTAGTAGCAAATAGTTTGCTACTACATAATAAAAGCATAGATAATAACATAGGAGTGACATGATTTGAAATTCAAGTAACATGATTTGAAATTCAAAAGTTGAGTGTTATTGTTATGATACAGACACTAATGTACCATAGCATGCACACAGCACTAGCCACTTTGTTTATGTACATACTATGGCAACAGTGAAAAGTACACACGAATAAAAATAGACATATTATGTTAGTAGACTTCCAGTACTTAACTATAATGTAGTCTACCTATGATTGTTTTCTACAGAATAGAACAAAAAATTATAATAAATGAAAAAGGGGATCCAATTAAACTTTAAGTTACCATCATAATTATTTCCACTAACTCATAGTTCAGAATAATTTTCTATACATGACCAGCTATCAAAAGAGTCGCAAAAAGTGGTGGTGCTCACATGAAGAGCCGCCATGACAATATTGAATTCACGAGAAGCATGATTTCATTATTTTTCATGTACAAACAGTCATGCAATACTTATTTTGTGCTAGGTAACAAAGGAAAGTTGTCTGGTAAGTTGAGCTTCTTATTATTGGCAGTGCAGAGTTTCAGCTATAGTCTATTATTGAAGTCACTTTGCCAAGCTGAAGTGGAAGTGCCCAAGCCTATTATATTTCCAGACTGTCTGTCATTGCACTATGAAACTACCAGGCTATTCTGTACCCTTAGGCCTCGGTCACACTACGATAAAATTGGCGACAACGACAAGATTGACGTCATTTTCTCCGGGTATGTCCGTTATATTCGTTGTCGTGCCATAGTCGTACAGTAGACGTTGTCGCTCCATTGGAGCCCAAGATTACGACTGCGACAGCTGTTATGACTGCGACAAAGCTAGTATCGAGCCAAATGTGCATGCTAGAGTCCCAAGATAACCAAACATCGAACAAAGCGGATCTAACAGCTCTTTTGAGAAACTGAAAAACTGGTGATCGTGAGGAAAACCGGCTGGAGGGTCGTGGTCCGTGTCAAGAATTTCAGACGATCAGCTTGCTGGCTTCGAAAAAAGGACTCATGCCTTAAAATACAGTGAACTGTGCACTCTCGAAACCCTTGTTAGTCGGCAAAGGCGAGTAGCAAAGCGGTAGTCAGCCAAGTCGGTACAACGGCAAGGCGTCCATCTTTGGTAGTGTGACCGCGTGCATTTGCTGTCGTGACCGTGATCGCAGTGATTTGCCGTCATCGCTATCGTAGTGTGACCGCGGCCTTATTGCATGCCCACACAGAATGCGTGAATACACACATAATAATTATAAAATTATTCTATGTTGCTTTTATTCTAAACAGAACATTAAGTCCACATACTAACAATTTACTTAACAGCATTACTATCTGTTGTAGTACCTGAGTGAGCTAGAGGGCAACCAACTGCTGTAGTTAGCACTTGAGCTACAGCAGGCTCGTCACACATCACGACAGCATCAATCAACATGACCCACTGGTTGCCGGTAGTGCTGCCTACCCACCGAGAGATTAGCTCCTGAAGCATACCAACCGTGTCTCTACAATTAGCTTCGATGTTTGAAACGACACTGGCAATTCGCAGACCATTGGCGAGAGATTTCCACTTGTGAGAGGGAAACTTAGCTCTTTGAAGCTCAAACAAAACTGAGTCTACATTGAAATCTGAGCACAGGACATGAAATAGATGACATCATGATCAACAAAGATAGTGTGGTCTTACCTTGTACTGTAGCCGTGAGGGCAGCTTGAGCCATGACGGACAGCTGAAAACGAAAGGAAGCTTGACAACTTTAACAACCGAGACAACTTCAACGACCACGGCACCATACCACGTACGCCTGGCCTATATAGCGACTATATACAGTATGCCGGTGTACTAGACTCGGAAAGTTAAACGCGCATGCGCAAAATTATTGTCGGTTCGCCAAAGACAGTTTCCACAGGATTGAGCGATCAATGCGCAATTAGGATCACTGTAAAATGTTCAACGAGCCGTACGTCACGGGACCTTGTTACATCAGAGAAGAGCAGTACAGCAGCAGACAGCTCTTAGTAATCCAAGCGTACGTTGTTGTTGAGAAAGACGTCATTCCTGTCAATTTGGTACTGGCACCATACCGGGTATCTTCTTGTCTGGCATACCTGTACCTGCTTCAATTCACTTCAATGCATTTGTTCTCTACCTTGCTGGCAAGTACACTAGCTTAGTGACCACTTCAGCTGGTTTGTAGGTATGGTCAGTTTAAGAGTCCAGATAAATGCACGATATTATTTAGGTTTTGAACTAGCGAAAGTTTGATACAATTAAAGCTTCGTTCTAGACTGCCTACTGAGTAGTTTGTAGGTTAGATTTATATTGCTGGATAGCAGCGCGCTGGTCCAGAAAATGCTAGCAGCTAGGCTACAAGCAACTCACTCGCGTACTAACATTGTAGACACGCCCAGTAATAATAGTCACACCATGTGGTCAGCACTGTTTGGCTTCTAATAAATTTCTACAGCTTCAACCCCCTGCACTGTGATTGAAGGAAAATTAAGAATCATACCTGTAGTTGCTGTCTGCTGTCTAAGCATGTCCAGTGTGCATGCAACAACAAAATAGCAAAACAGGTGCAGATGTCTCAGTTGAATAAATCCACCGAGGCATCTGGTAGCAATTGGCTGGGTAATCATACGCGTAATGGTGAATTTGAACCTCTGCATGTGTAGTTGGTAATGGTAATTCATTTTGTTGTAATTGGGCAACTACAATTACAATTTCAATGTAAGTGAACATACGTATTATTGACAGTTTGTCACTTGGGGAAAGAAGGCAAGCAGCTGTGATGTCCTGAGCTGTAAAAATATTTTATTCGCTAACCAAAACCATGCCTTTATTTCTGGCTGTGTGTTTGTGCGATCGAAATGTAATAATAATTCTCAAGTAATCATTTATTCGACTGAGGAAGTAGTTAATAGTAATCGTGTTACCAAAACCTCTGAATTTGTTGGTAATTACAATGATTACAGTTTAAAAGTAACCGTTACATCCCTCTGACCTGCACCATAAAATTTCAAAAAATTGATTCAATGTTACAACAAAACATATTATGACAATACTGAAACTATTTTAGACAAACGCAGCCTCTAATGTCTGGTAGAAATTCTTGCATATTTTTCTTAAACTGTCTCTTGCTGTTCTGTGAGTTATCTAATTGCAAGGATGGAGGAGTGAGTGATTGCAGAGCAGAGAGAAGCTTCTTCTGGTGGTCAGGATTTGTGACGCTGGACAGCAATGCACTAGTGAACTGAACATACAACTCCTGCAGAGATGAATGGTAAAATAGACAACATTTTTGCTTATTGCATGCACTCAGGTTTTGAGACAAAATCAGAATAGATTCTAGAAAGCTTTTATACATGTATACTGCTATATAAGAGCACATCAAAGACCCTACAAGTTTCTTATTCTACTGTGTGCACAAACAAGCAGGCTTGAGTGTCATTTTCGAAGCTCGATCTCAATAGGTGTTGGTGAAGAAAACAAGATCATTCAACATGTATCAGCAGACCAGCAGTACACGATTCAAAGTACAGTTGTGTTTGGGTTTCATACAGCGTCCTAGGAAAATGGGATTCCCCATAGAATCCAGTTTCCACCTAGAATCATGTTAAATTTGTGGTCTAAAACACCTTTGAAGGCCTGAAAATCACTCTCAGAGGGGTTAAAATTGCTAAAATTAATTTTCTGGGGTATACTTCAGACCCCCTCCCCTTAAAAAGTCGATCAACCTTTAACACGTGAAAAACATTCTGTATGATGTCCTGGTGTTACTAACCTGTTGAGCACATATCAACATGAAGACAGCGCCAGAATACGGTGATAAGAGATCGGTATCGAACACAACACTTAACATCTGCTCAAACACAAGCTATTAAAGAGCAAAGAAACAAGTTAAAGCGACAACAAAATTAGAGTGCACTTTAATTAAAAAAGGAATTTTTAAAAACGCTCTGAATTTTTTTCCAGAAAATTATTATAGCAAAATAGTTCATCACCAAATGCACTAAGATTCATGGTACTTGTTGACTTAAGCTTAAATTTTTTTTGATATTCTGTAGTGTACCTTGAGGAAGTGTTCTAGTGTGTGAGTGACAGTGAGGGATGGGTTCTTGCTGGAGCAAGCTGCAATGGACTCCACACACTCCACACTCAGTCGACATATATCACCACCATAGCTAAACAAGAAAAAGAACAGAATGATAAATTTTAAGTTCAACTTTCCTATAAACTACGAGTTTGAAATGCAATGTAGACTCATTGATAGTATGCTGTACACCGTTTTTATATTATCTTACCATGTCAAACCTCTTTCTAACAACTGAGCAACTGCCAGAAAGAGTTGGTCGGATAAAGTGAAGAGATGATCGGGAAATATTTCACACACATAGTTCAGTAGTTGATAGCAATGCTGGCATAAAGTGGGAAACTAAAGAGAAGGAGGTATAGGAGAAAGGTGCATTACAAGAGTAATATACCGTATAGCGGGAAATTTTTGCGAATTACAGGCTATTCGTGAAAATATTATCCGCGAATGTCTTGTTTTTTTGTTCACAAAGATAGGGCAATAGCGCTGATTCGCGAAATGCGCATTCGCGAACATTTTCTCCCGCGAACATTTCCCGCTATACGGTACAATTTTCACATAATTATAAATGCATATTTTTAATACCTTGAGTAGCTCGTCATCCAGTAGCGGCAGCACAATTTTGAGACCACTGAGCACCACCTCGACCGGCTTGATACTGCCCTCTACACATCAGAACCACAATACATAATGAGATCTACACCAAAAGCCTGCATTATCAATTTACTAGCGTATAACATATGGCACCATATTTTTGACATTTTCTTACTGAAATGTGCTAAAGTTTCAAACTTGGAAAGCGCTACATGTTCTCAGCCAATAGCCTAACAAAAATTCCTGTCCTCCACATAGATAAAATTCTCTTGTTCAGAAACATGAAACGTGTTCTTGTGACACTTAAAATTTTATGAAATATCTAACTTCAAATTTTAACAATTGACTTCAAATTTGAACAAGCAAATCTATTTCGTGCAAATTTTAGAATACAGTAGATTCTGTATAACGAGCAGTGTCACAATAGCTCTACAGCTCATGCACCTACCTGGCTGATTGGTGAAGTCCAGGTAGTCTCTAGTAGTAAGGTTGGTCAACATTGATAGAAACAGAACTAGATCCTCACACTGGTCCTCTTCTGACACTAGTAGCTTGCTGTATTTACCTGCAAACAAAACGAAAAGTCATTTGGAAACGAACATGCTCAAAAATATTATTGATCTGTCTATAAATGCTACAACTACAAACCCAAACAATGAGTAACCTTTTTATCGAAAAAGTTTATGTTCACAACTTTGAGGACAAGAAACAAGGAGACTATGCGCGCCAGACAGGAAAAGGCAAGGGTAGTCTCAGGGGTAGTCTCAAGAAAAGGCAAGGGTATAGTCTCAGGAAAAGGCAAGGGTAGTCTCAGGGGTAGTCTCAAGAAAAGGCAAGGGTAGTCTCAGGGGTAGTCTCAAGAAAAGGCAAGGGTAGTCTCAGGGGTAGTCTCAAGAAAAGGCAAGGGTAGTCTCAGGGGTAGTCTCAAGAAAAGGCAAGGGTATAGTCTCAGGGGTAGTCTCAAGAAAAGGCAAGGGTAGTCTCAGGGGTAGTCTCAAGAAAAGGCAAGGGTAGTCTTAGGGGTAGTCTCAAGAAAAGGCAAGGGTATAGTCTCAGGAAAAGGCAAGGGTTGTCTTAGGAAAAGGCAAGGGTTGTCTTAGGAAAAGGCAAGGGTTGTCTCAGGAAAGGCAAGGGTAATCTGCAAGGGTAGTCTCAAGAAAAGGTAAGGGTAGTCTCAAGAAAAGGCTAGTTAACCCAACAGAAAAACAAGTTATGTTCCAGAGTTAAAATTCATTTAGTAAATCAATTTTTTGACATAATATGAAATTCAACAAAAAAGTGTGACGGTACTAGCCGTTCTTATGAAAAGAATTGTTAACTTCCATCCTGCAGTTCCACAATAGACCATTGCATCACAACGAAATTATAGACAACACGATTTGTATCAGTGAGAATTAAATCTGTCACGTGACCTTCCATCAATCAATAGCAGAGAACCACGCAAATTAATGCAATGACCTTGCTTCCACTTAGCAGAGACATTGTTGTTCACTCAGCAAAAATAGCACATAATCATCTATCGGCATGCATGCATTACTCCGACCCGGATACAATCCGGATCGCGTCCCGTTAACACGGGATTCTCTTTCTGAGAAATGCTGCAGAGTTTGACCTAGCCTCATCCCCAGGCCCCACCTCCCAAAGCTGAGGAGAGGGCCTGGTACACATTGTATGCGCATGCATTAATTATGTCCAAATAAGGCATGATTTTCACCGAATCTGTTGAATTTGCCGAATCATGCCATTCAATTGATCATGCCATATTTGGACATAATTAATGCATGCGCATACAATGTGTACCAGGCTCTATATCGAGAGCCTGGGGACGAGGCTAAGTTTGACCAAAAGGCAGCAGAATGCATGTTGAGCAATTCAATACGACTATGATAGTATGTGTAATGTGAAGTGCACGGTCACACAGAATCACAGTATACAAAAGATAATACTGTGCACATCTGAGCAGGTTAAACTAATATTACTATTGACATCAGTCTTGACAGATCAAAGCATATTGCACTAGCAACTATACTATAGTCTAATAATTAATCAATAAACAATTGCATACTAATTACGACACAGGGACAGAACTATACGATCCAATGTTATGAATAATCATTTTTCGCTCTTGCATGTACTCCTCCTCCTGGTCTAACCACCTCTCGTGAGTGTCCTCAATCATCCCCTGCACATTGACTATCTCATCTCGCTGTCGGTAACGGTAACGATTTGACACACATGAGAACAGTACCAGAGACACCAGGATCAGAAACCCCTTCACTCCTTCATATATCAGCCAGGACCTCCTCTCAATGATGAGATTGTCTAGAATGCCAACAGCTAAGTACCTGATGCTGAAGGTGGCATACCACAGGCCAATGAGCAGACCATGGGTAGTGCGAGGAGCCTGGGCACAGATGAACTCGAATACTGTCATGGAGACAAGCAGAGAAGAGAGACCATTGAGGAGCTGAGGGATGATGAACCACAGGTAGGTGCTGTCAACTGGGTCATTGTATTGCTGACATTGTGAATGAATCTTGTACAAATCACAACCAGTACGAATAATAAAGCATTGTCTAGTACGAATGGAGTGTGTCTCATTAGCAATCACAGTGTGATGCTGCTGCCAGTATGTGGTGTAATGACTTACAACCACTATGATGTACAACACAACTTGCAACAGTGAGAGGTATAGGCCAATCCACATTTTTGTCAGCATTCGAACATTCTTCAGTCTTGGAATCACCTTCACAATCACCAGTCGATACAGTGGTATCCCAACCACTGCAACAAGAGTGCTCATGTGGAGTGGATTAATCACAATCAGTAGCAGTACTGGTAGTGAAGGACAGCTGGTCCTCTGGAGCTGTTCTGGAGCAGAGTAGCCATCGCCCGCAAGATGGTATCCAAACAGACACAGGAGAAGTGGTAGGATGCGTAGGAATGTCTTGGTGTCCTCCACCTCCTCATTGGTGAATGGGCCTCCATACTTGTTCTTCCCCAGGTCAATACGGCGTGGAATATCCTCCTCCCAGTAGGTGAAGGCACTACGATGCTCAGGGATCTTGTGCTTCCAAGAGTACTTGAGCACTTTGTAGACATTTTTGAATGGATTGAGACCTGTTTTCTGAATATAGAAATGCTTCTTTGAGGCACAAAACGTAAAAAGTACACTCACGATAACTGTAAATATTATTACAAAGGACAAACTGATAAAAACAGTGTTGTTTAGGTTTCCATTCATTGCCTGATCTACTGTTCCATTCGATAATTCAGCTATTCCATAAACCATCGAAACTTCACTACCAATGATGTAGAACAATGCTAAACTGCCAACATTCTGAGCCCAGTAGTACCAGTGGATGAAAGCAATCAGTTGTGGTGTGGGAGCCTCTAGTAACTGATCCAGTCCAAACTGAATGGCGTTAGCTTGAAACAATCCCAGTCCAATGAAATACACTAGACATAAAATAGCAACAAGTAGTCGACCGGCTAACCAAACTATTCTGTGACTGTACACCGTGTCACATGTATTCATTATTACAGTATCGATTCCAAAATATATAAAGATCGCACTTATAACACAAAAGAGAATTCCAAATGACCATTTCAGGCTCCGATACCTGGTCAAGTAGACATCTGTCAGGTGACCCACGAGTGGATAGAGCAGAAACAGTACTCCTTGAGCAATGAAGATTACTAATCTTGAAGGCAAACCAAGGGAAAAGAGTATGTATCCTTTCTGAGACAAATTACAAAGTTCTACTGCAAGACAACAGAAAATCACTAGCAAAGAACCACGTAGCTTCATGTTGGATTTAGAACTGACTACAGCATAGCACATTGCAAAGTTCACAGTTTGTGATTTTTTATCATAAAATAAACAATTAGTGCTGTACTTTGCATACCTTTAGGTTAAACTGTTGTTATTGTAGACACCATTGTGAGACATCAAAGCATCATAGTGAAACATAATTTTGACACAGAAATATTCTAAGATGTGTACAACTCTATCCTAACATACATGTGTGAAGTCAATGACAAACTAATGTGTTGTAACGAGGAAACTGCTTAGAGGAAGCTGACATAATGTCATGAGAATCAGTTAAGAAATGATGGAGCATATACTAGCACACAAAGTATTTTATCCTGAGAGTGTGGCAAAATATGTGGGCACCAATGGTTTAAGCAATAATTTTAGTAAGTAGAGGTACTAGTTATGTGTGTAGTAAAACAGTGTATTAACTGCCTTACTTCAAATGTATTCATTAATATTCTGTTGTGTAATTACAATCATTATATGCTTCTCTTGTGTGCGTTACAACGCCAGCGCCAACGTCACAGCCACAAGTATTACAACGCCAACGTCACAGCCACAAGTATTGCCATCTTTACAACATGATCATAGTCAAAACTGAGCATGTCACAAACCACAAAATTAAACTTGTATACATAGTACAGAACAAAAATCCATGTATTCACACGATTACAGACATATATAGTTTTTGCATGTTTTTTTCCCCGCCTGCATGAATGAGCTACTTGTTGGGAAGGGATGCCTCTATCAGAGTATGAGAACTAAAACTTTTCTCTACACCCAATTCAGGCTTCCACTTGTTTATTTAAAACATGCTCTGGTGCGTTTTTGTTTGCGCATGATGCAGCCAAAATGCGCAAAATATTACAAGAATCTTGAGCAAAATGTAATGTACTATAATATTATTATGCAAGTGGGTCTCACCTGTATTGCATTTCGCATAAACCTGAATCAATGCAAGACAAACTTCATATAACTTGAGCACATCAGCCTATAGATGTATAAATATACTGTAAAGGTGGAGTTATAGTGCTTAAGCTACATTATGCTCACATCTTCGAGGAATATGGTGAAATTCTCTGAAACAAGATTGAACAGGGTGAGCACGGAGACACACATAGCTTGAGTGTTGCTGTACGCCTCCATCAGGGAAACACACGAGTTAAGCAGAGGAAGAAGAAATGGAAACAAGAGCTGCACAGCGCTGCCAGTGGAGGCATCAGTGAGCCCACAGAGAACCTCGACAATGGACAGGAGCTCTAGCTGAGTGGCGGAGTCATGGCAGGTAGAGGCAAAGTTAGGTCGGTGGACTTGAGCCATGAAACGCTTGCTCAGAGGTTCAGTAAGCTGGAGAGAAAAGAACAAACAGAGAGGACCATATATCAGTAAAAATGTTAAAAGTACAGAATGCAGAATAGAAAAATATTTAAAAACACGCATCTATATCACGTGTAGTAGCATGAAATGCACATGCATACAAAGAGCACGGGTTTTAACCATGAACATGCGATGCTGTGGTTACCTCTTTCAGAAAGTGTTCCTGTTCGCTACCAACAGCAGACCACACGAGAGCTTTCACTACTTGACGCTGGACAGCAGGAGCGAGAGAGACAAAGGGATGTTGACCGTGAGAGAGTTGCCTCATTAGAGACCACATTGCATCACACTCTAACAGACAAGATGACCTGGAACAAAAATGGACCAAGACTTACTAAAGATGGATTAATAAAATAGTCTTGGGCTACTATAGCATGAAATCCACAAGAAGATATAGTATTGTTTTACCTTTGCTTGGATTTAGTCATCTTGGTGAGCAGCATGGCAGTGGTTATCAGTAGCTGCTCTTCAGATGCCCACACCGTGAAATTGAGCACTACCTTGTCAAGAAGAAACGACAGCAGCCATTGAGCTGACTGTGTGCCGACACCAAACACCTCGACCAATGACAAAGACACCTGCACAGCACAACATCTACACTTCACGTCATCAAACAAGTAAATAACAATGAACTTTAGAAACTAAAAACGCCAAAAATGCGAACAACACACTGTATAATTCTTTAGAAGTACCTGTTTATAATATTGGTCATTCAACATGAGGTAGGACTGAGCAACACACGAGAGGAACCACACGGCCGACTCACATACCTGGGGACTGAGCAGCTCTCCCAATCCACCCTCCACCATCACCTTCTCCAGCACACACCACTGGCACACCACACTGACCACACCCACAACCACGCTCACAGACTCGCCGGGATGGGTAAAACTTAGAACAAGGCTAGGAAAATCCACATCATGGCGTACCCGGTCTTGCTCAGAAATACAAAACTCCATGATCTTTTTCGGCACGAATGTCTCCTCTCCTTCAGCAACAGTGCATAGCGTATAGCCAGACACCAATATCAACCAGTGGAGATCTTCATGAAGTGTGTCTAGATCTTTCTGTAAGCTATACAATGCTTCCTTACTCTCCTGCAGCACCTTGTAAAGCTGAAAATAATCTGAAATGCGCTGGGATAGCGTGTTCAGTAAAAGTGGTAGAGACTGAGATGGTATGTATCGGCCCATTAAACCAATACTGCTCAACTGGTCAGCATACGTAGTTCTATCATCTTCGTCCACTTCGATAACCACTTCGGAATCATCTGACACTTCTCGTGACCTCCAGCCCAGTGGAGAGGTCAGCTTGCTCTGCAAGTACGCAGTGAACACGTCCAGGCACGGCTGCTCAAGAAGGTGAGGTGGAAACGACTCTGTGTCGTCAACAAATCTGATCCACACCTCAAGCAAGTGTTCTAAAGATTCCTCGTAGATAGATTGATCATCGGATACCTCCTAAACAAGAAGTACAGGTCATAATGCACTCAAAAATCCTACAATTCTAAGCATATTGCAGAGAATATTTGTTTGGTCTAAATTTCACAAAATTCAAAACAGTATAGCTGGTATTTTTGCAAGCATTTATAAAAAGTACCATCCCTACGGTATCTTGATAGTAGCATATGATTCAGTGGTAAACTTATCTTTTTGTAAGCACTGTTAGCAATGACACTATTTACAAGCAAAGTCACTCTAGCCAAGTGTGATGATTATGCTTCTGTAAAGTTTGAGCTAGGCATATCTATAACTAAAAATTTTGAGCTCATGGTATATGTACCTGGTCAGTTGATCCCAGTAGGCACAGTCTTTGACAGCAGAGCACAGAGAGATGAGTGAGGGAATGTACCAGACTGCTACGCCGAGTCTCCTCCAACATTACAAAGTGCTCCGGAGGGAAGTTAGCAGCTAGTCTCCTCAGCACACTAGCTGTGACATAGATTGCTTGTTGAGATAAATCGGAACTGTAGAGAGATACGCATTTATAAATATCAAGTGCTAAAGTGCAAAGGTTTCACACATACGCAAATGTAGGAGACAATAGCAAACAGACTGTGTCATACCAGTACTTCTACATCTACTAGAGAGACAGTGTGTGTCTTTTGTAAATTTTAGCTGCACAACAAACAATTTTGTCCTCGGGCACGTTGCAACTTTACTCAATCTAAGCGTCTACAGTGATGATTTATCTCGAGAACAGCACACACCACGTACCAGATTTATAATTATTGTCTCTGCCTTAGGCATTTCAGAACACTGGAGAATGCCTAAGAAAACATTAGCAAGTCTATATACCAAATATAGTAAAAACAGCTCATGCTACACCATTACAGTGTAGTTTGATGGACGAATTATACATGTGTGGACACCATAACTTTAAAAGTGAAATCAGTAGAGTAATAGCACTCCCCCGACAGACTAACACGATTGCAGAACATCATTAAAGAATAAACACACTAGAGAATTTCTAGGCACATGCACTAATATTTCCATAGGAAGCGAAGTATACCTAGTAAATAGATCATTTTTCAATACAAGCACATTGAGAGCAGCAAAAACAGCACACAATTTATCAGTCGGCATGCATGTACCTCACTCATCTGACAACTTTTAAAAATTGACCAAAGCCCCGTTTACATACCCAAACCCGAATTATTCCAACCCGGATGCAATCTAAATCACGTCCTGTTAACATGGAAAACAACAAATATTTATTCTTTCTGAGATGTTACAAGACAACAGAAAATCGCGTGAAAAGAGAGCAGCGTAACTTATGTTGAATAATTCAATCCGTCTCTGATAGTATGTATAATGTGAAGCGCATGGTCACACAGTATACAAAAGTTGTACTGTGCATATCTGAGCAGGTTAAACTAATATTATTATTATTGACCTCAGTCTTGACATATCAAAGCATATTGAGATATCATGCACTAGCACATTTTGAAAACCTAAGAAAACAAATTCCATATACTTCAAAGCAGTCCTTAGTGAAAAAGTCCTTTCCCTTGATATACCGC
This sequence comes from Haliclona indistincta, assembly GCA_964017065.1. Classification (NCBI taxonomy): domain Eukaryota; kingdom Metazoa; phylum Porifera; class Demospongiae; order Haplosclerida; family Chalinidae; genus Haliclona; species Haliclona indistincta. The sequence goes on along the minus strand of OZ024783.1, from coordinate 16,304,489 downwards.
ATACCCAGGGCAAATAAATCCCTTTGATCTTTGATACCTGCATAGAATCTTGTAAACAGGATCTTGTACTAAGACTATGTGTACGTGATGCAGTCAGGACAACCAATCATACCATCATAAATACCATTCATGTTAGGATTAGTATCCCATTACTAGTTACTAATGATGTATAGTACAAGTGTATCTGATAACATACATTCCTAGGTTGACAAGGACTGCATACTGCAGCCAGCATAACATAGAAACCATTCAAGCATGCTAGTCACTATATAACAGATTAACAGCTCATTCACAATAGCTAAGAGCGGTAAACAGACTATTATGACAATGTTCCACAGTACAGTGGTCTGCTGTCTACTGATATTACTGTTGTCTACCGTGCAGGCAACTGGTAAGCTAGTAAAGATTGCTATAGTCATCTTGAGCCTGTTTGCTTGATAATCATTCTCTGATCTTGCAGTAACAACGTGCACTCAACAAGGAACACAAGAATGTGATCAAAACTTGGCAGTAGCTGCTTGCAACAGACTGAGAGCAACAGGAGAGACCGTACCGATATCCTGTCCAGTAAGTTATACCACTCCATATACAAACTATTACGCAATTTTTTTCAACAGTTTAGAAGCTGTCTGGACCTTCATCTCTCTAACCCATCTGCTCCATCAGGCAGCTACCTGATACAGATAAGCAATGGCGCAATAGTCAATGTATACTGTGATATGGAGGGCATGAACTGCAATGGAGAGGGAGGCTGGACAAGAATAGCATTTGTCGACATGTCTGAACCAGGTGAAACCTGTCCTACAGGACTGACACAAGTCCAAGAATCAAATCTAACTCTCTGTTCTCGTGAAATTAATAATCCAGTTCAGAGTGCATTCTTTACAACACATGAAATCTACTACTCTGCAGTATGTGGAAGAGTGAGGGGGTATCAGTTTGGTCAACCATGTGCCTTTGAAAATGGAGGTATCATTGATAACCCCTATGCTGAAGGAGTGTCAATAACATACAGTGCTAATCCATGAAAACACATATGGACGTATGCTGTAGGTGGTACAGATAGTGGAGTTGGTTCATTTAATTGTCCGTGTAACAACGGCAGCACTACTAACACTCCATCATTCGTTGATGAGAACTTCTACTGTGAGTCAGGGACAGATAGCTCTCAAGGCAATAACCTTTTTCACAATGATCCATTGTGGGATGGCATGCAGTGTAACAATCGTGAGGGACCGTGTTGCACCAACAGTAACTTGCCATGGTTCGACACGGCATTACCCGAGAGAACCAACGATAACATTGAATTGAGACTACTGTTCACTACATCACGTCCCTTTGCAGGAAGTCCTCTCGATCTAATAGAACTCTATATACGATAGAACCAATTCTAGCATTAACTGTGTGAATGTACTGAAGTGTATTAGCATGTTTTTCCTTGCATTTTAAAGTAAAAAAGTTTTAATAAGAAACTTGAAAGTGTAGGGATGACGCTTGCAAAAGTAAAGGAACAAGGCTTGAAAAAGGAAAGGAACAAGATGTGATAGCGCTTGTAAAAGTAAGGAAACAAGACGGAATAGGGCTTGCATGTACTTGCAGTAGGCCACGCCTGCTTCGCCGACACATCCACATGTGAGACACACCTCACAAGATATGAGCTATGCCCAGAGAACACACTAAGTCCCCAGTATCCCTATATCAGCGGCTTGCTGATAGGGATACTGTATGTTGCCTATGGAGTCATGTGAGCTGTACTATCACAGATCAAGCTTTCAAGTAGCAATGTAGCCAGCTGTGGACAGTTTTGTCTTTGAAGGAGGCCTAAGTGCTCACAATGGCCGTCTAAGCAAGCATATCGATCACACCATAACTCAACAACGGACCCTTTAATTACAATTCTGCCCAATTTGATCTTCACAACCTACTGAGATCTGACTGTATTGCTAATTTCAGCGCTTAGTACCAAGCGGTTGGTGAGATACACATTGCGAACACACACACACCAATGAACAGACTACCGTATGCCTACATGGCTCCGCCCACTGAGGCATAATAATTATTAATGCTTACAATACAGCTCAGACGTGAGGTAACAAAATTATTCCTCACGTTACTACGACACAACTAGCACGTTGCGATGACACAACTACAATGAAGCAGCTCGTGTCATTCTCTTCATAATAGCTTCTTCTTGTAGCTCATGTTAGCTTGCGTGCTGCCTCACATGTTACAATGAACAACACGCATGTTACAACGACTCAACCGGCACGTCATGACAACCACAACCCATGCATGCTTTACGGCAACACAACTTGCGAGTCTGACGCGAGTGAGTGTTACCTTACGACTGAGCTTCACTTCACATGTACAGTACCACTTACATTGTGGATAAAAACGAGATGAGATATTTGACAACGCTGCTCACGAATATCCTCTCTTCCTCGGCGCTAGAGAATACTGTACCATTCAGAGAGGCTAGCTGGATCACACACTGGCTTGTATTATGGAACACATTATCATCTGGACGGCTAACATGGAGATACAGTACCTGTGATATTATAAAGAAACAACATAATTATTGTATCTCTAAAGGCTGCATGGTTTATAATGTGAAACGGTGGCGCTATGTTGTATCAATGCAACACAGATATAGAAATTTGTTCTATTTCTCAAATTGCAATACACTTTGAACTAGCAATGCAATGCAGTGTAGCCACTGGTTAAATCAGGCTTAAGACCAGGTTGTTTAACCCTTTAAATACTAAATTATAATATTACTGGAATTTTAAAATCATAAATGCAGACAAATTCTCTTGCTACCGCAGTTTGCATACACTTTGACAGGGTGCCAAGCGCTAAGCGCTGAGCCGGCCAGTGATAGCCACGCCTTTTATAGTCGAATGGCTAACTCCAAGATTGGCACTCACTTGACCAACACTGTAGTCTAAAACTTTGACTTGGTATATCATTTGTCAGCGAAGATCGCTATCGTATGCTTTGGTTCTCGAGGGTTCATACGACATAGTGGACTACAGCGCACTGCAGGCGCTGATCGGCTTATCGGTTATCGCTTGGGAAGTTTCAAAGTGTATGCAAACTGCGGTAATATCTTGTGAGCGTCTTGTGCTACTGGTCTCAAATTTGCATCGTTTATTGCCAGTGAGTAGCCGCAATTGCCCATACTCAAATCGGTCAAGATGCTCCTCCCACTGCAGAAGTGAAGCCAATAAAGTGCAGCGACCTCGTCAAAATTTGCTGAGTGTTAGTACTTTGGGGCTGGCTACTGAAAAGTACACGCAAATAGCAGTGGTTTTGGTTAGTAGCCAAGATCATGGAGAATGTGTGAAAATGTGATAATATTATTATTTTAATTGTTTCATTTATGAAACAATTAAAATAATACACTTTTTAATACAATAATACACTTTTATATATTATAATACACTTTTAATACACTTTTATAATACACTTTTATACATAATACAATAATACACTTTTATCAACACACACTTTTTTGTTGATTATAATCAACAAAAAAGTGTGACGGTATTAGGCGTTCCTATGAAAAAAATTGTTCACTTCCATCCTGCAATAGACCATTGCATCACTAAAATTATAGACTACATGACTTGTATGAGACTCAGTGAGAATGAAATCTGTCACGTGACCCAAGAGTGCCGGCTAGAGCAGGAACAGATAAATTTGATAGACGTTCCATCAATCAATAGCGGAGAACTACAAAGATTTATGTGATGACCTTGCTTCTTAGTAGAGACATTGCTGTTAACTCAGCAAAAACAGCACACAATTTATCTGTTGACATGCATGTACTTCACTGACAACTTTGTAAAATTGACCAAAGCCCTGTTTACACACCCAAACCCGAATTACTCCAACTCGGATACAATCCGGATCACGTCCCGTTAACACGGGAAAACAACAGATATTATTTCTGAGAAATTTTATGAGACAACAGAAAATCGTGAACAGAGAGCCACGTAAGTTTATGTTGAACAACTCAATCCGACGGTGATAGTATATATAATGTGAAGTGCACGGTCACACAGTATAGAGGACACAGTATACAAAAGATAATACTGTGCATATCTAAGCAGGTTAAACTTTATTATTGACCTCAGTCTTGACACATCAAAGCATATTGAGATATCATGCACTAGCATTATTATTTTGAAAACCTACGAAAACAAATTCTGTATAAATTATACTTCAAAGCCGTTCTTAGTGAAGTATGTCCTATCCCTTGATAGACTACATGCCAAGGACAAATATGATCCTTGATACCTGTACAGAATCGCGTAAACATGTACTAAGAATAATTGAGTACGTGATGTAGTCAGGACAACCAATCATACCATCATAAATAACATCCATGTTAGTATTAGTATCCCGTTATACGTACAATCTAGTAACACAACATACATTCCTAGATTGACAAGGACTCCATACTGCAGCCAGCATAACATGGAAACCATTAACAGACCACCAGTTTATTCACAATAATCAGAGCCCCTTAGCCACTAGTGAGCTGCATAAGTGACAGTACTTTAGCAGCAAGCTAGAGTAGTGCTCCATTGCTAGTTGCAAATAGATAGCACTGTCATTGCTTACAGATCAGAAGCCATGTCAAACAGGTGTCAAAAATTGACACAATGGCGACCATGTTAATGTCAAAGTGTGCAATATGGAATATCCAACATTGATGATGTCTTTGATCTTTTACCTACTTTAAATGCAATAGATAAAGTGCAGACACGTACACAGGGTTATTGAGTGTATTTATAAGCATGTTATTTGCTTTGATACAGCTCATTCACAACAGCTAAGAGTAGTAAACAGAACACCAAGTGCAGTGCTCTACTGTCTGGTCCTGCCCGGTAAGTTGTACCACACAACTATATATCATTCCTCGTTTTATGTCTCGGTGGGTGGAGCTACAGTAATCGTGCATGTCTGTCTGTCTGTCCGCTCTAGTTCTGAAAGACGGCAATGAATCAGCTGGTGGTACATTGTAAGTGCAATATCGACATTACACGCTAATAGCTCAAACTTGATGGTCTTAGATTTTTGAATTAAAGCTTTGTTCGTGAGTTATGGCGTGATTTGCATACTTTGTTTACCATTGCTGGCGATCTGTACTTCTCCGAAGTTGAACGTGCATGTCCATGGTTAACTGGGTAGCAGATTGTAGGTTTGATCTGGACTACAGGATAGCGTGGCAGGTCCGGATAAAATGCAGCAAAAAGCTGCTACAAGTACAATGTATGGCTGTGTACTTGCCTTTGTGCATGCCCAGCTAATTATTACACTGTGGTAGCACACTATTGGCTTCTGTTATTTTTGCCACCTTGCTTGCATCATACTTTGTCATCTGCTAATGGAATAGCTGTAGTTGCTGTGTGCTGTCAAAGCATGTCCAGTGTTCAGTATGCATGCAATTCCACCAAGGCATCTGTACCTATGGTGCTTCATTTTGTTTGGCTTCACTACAACTTTTGTATACAGCTGCTGGATAGCTGCCACTAGCCCACTATCTGTGCTTACATAGCATTGTTGCTATGATCTGCTGCTTGCCTGCATGTTCCATGGATCTGCTGGTCACTTCTACTGCAGCTTGCATTGCATGCTTCCATGGTACTGTTTTGCTGCTTCCATGGATCTACTGCATGCATACAAGCTGTAATAATTCAGAAAGGATGGCTCATTGAGCGTTAGACGCTCCTTGTCGTTATGGCCTCCTGCATCTGAGTATCCTAGCTATCTCGCACGATCATGAGTGAAATGCAGTGAGTGCATTTTTGCAATCAGAAGCCACGCAGTGCTAATTAGATTAGCTGAGAGCATATATGCGTGAGTGTACAGGGTACATTATTGAGTGATTTATAAGCATGTTAGTCACCATGATACAGCTCATTCACAATAGCTGAGAGTGATAAACAGACTATTAGAAACATGTTCCACAGTACAGTGCTCTGCTGTCTACTGTTGTCCATCGTGCAGGCAACTGGTAAGCTAGTAAAGATTGCTGTAGTCATCTTGTACCTGCTTGCTTGATAATCATTCTCTGATCTTGTAGCAACAACGTGCACACAACAAGGAACACAAGACTGTGATCAAAATTTGGCAGCAGCTGCTTGCAACAGACTGAGAGCAACAGGAGAGACTGTACCGATATCCTGTCCAGTAAGTTGTGTACTACTGCATACAAAACCAATAGACTGCTTATCAATCACAGCCACTGCAAAGCTGTCTGGACTACTATCTCATCAACCCATCTGCTCCATCAGGCCGCTACCAGATAGAGCTAACCAATGGCACAGTGGTCAATGTATACTGTGATATGGAGGGCACAAACTGCAATGGAGAGGGAGGCTGGACAAGAATAGCATTTGTCGACATGACTCAGCCAGGTGCAACCTGTCCTACAGGACTGACACAAATCCAACAATCTGGATTAACTCTCTGTTCTCGCAATGATACTAATGAAATACAAAGCACATTCTTTACAACACATGGGCTGAACTACTCTGCAGTATGTGGAAGAGTGAGAGGATATCAATTAAGTAGTCCTGACGCTTTTCGAAATTCAGGTTCTATCGACCAAGCTTATGTTGATGGAGTGTCAATAACACACGGTACTAGTCCTAGAAACCATGTATGGACATATGCTGCAGGTTATGAAGAAGATGATACAAGTTCATTTGAATGTCCATGCAATGAAGGCAGTAATCAAGCTACTCCACCATTTGTCGGAGACAATTACTACTGTGAGTCAGGAAGTCCAAATTCTCCTAGTTTCAATGTACTATACTCCAATGATCGATTATGGGATGGGATGATGTGTAGAGGCGCTGAGATGGCATGTTGTACTAATAACAGAATGCCATGGTTCGATACAACACTACCAGAGACAACCACCGATGATATTGAACTAAGATTACTGTTTAATCTAATGAGAGAAAACGAGGGCAGTCCTCTAGAATTGATTGAACTCTACATACGTTAGTTTGTGTGTTATCAGTGTAACAACCGTGTTAGTTTGAGAATAATGGTGTAGTCAACCAACAAATTAGATTGTAACAGAAAACACTAAAACACATACACTATAGTGATCAACATTGTTTTTGTCAGTAGACTGTGTTTTTGATATTGTACTTACACATCAACGGATCCAAACGTTTCCCATACGATTACAGGCGTCCATACCGTGAGATTGAATCAATAATACGCTTTAATTGGATTTTCTGCTATTTCCCGTGCTATTGGAGCAACCAGAAAGCTAGTAGGTCATTTCCCCTTAGCCAATAGTGAGCTGTGTAAGTGACAGTGCTGCAGCAGCAAGCTAGAGTAGTGCTGCTTACAGAAAAATGCAATCAGAAGTCATATCAAACAGGTGTCAAATAGTGTGACACATGCATGGTGACCATGACAGTGCAATAAATGCCATTGTGTGCATATGGAATTTTCAACATAGCTAGACGATGTCTTTGATCTACTTAAAATGCAAAAATTATATTGTCATAAATGCAATAAAGTGCAGACATGTAAACTGGCAACTCTTGAGTACTGTTGATACTTCTTAGCTGATTATGAACCCGCCTGGCTCCGTGGTTCTTTATAGATCAGTCCTTTCTACTGATTATTCTATTTAGCAAACACTTAGCTAATACTGTTCCTAATATGGAAGCGTGTGGCTTGGCATATAGGACATTTGTGGGGCGAGCCTGTGCGAGTAGTGTTGGTAGCCATAAGTAGGTATTAAGCCGAGGAGGTGCTTTTGAGACGGTGTGATGCACTGATTGTGCTGCAGTCGAGTGAAGGCTCATTTGCTGCAGCCTGTCCTCTCTCTATTCTTCAGTTTCTGCACCACGTCGTTCGTGCTGCATCTCTCTCATTTGCTGCAGCCTGTCCTCTCTCTCTTCCTTGGTCTCTTCATCATGTCGCTCATGCTCCTTCTCTGTATGGAGCGCCAAATGGGACATAATTCGATTTCGTATAGCGTTTTTATGATTTGAGTGTTGATTTTGTGATTTGATTGTCGATTTCGAGAATCGATTGTCGATTCCGAGAATCGATTGTCGATTCCGAGATTAGATAGTCGATTTTTATATTCGATTGGCGATTTTAACAGAAGAACAAGTAGATTATTATTTGTCATTAACGCTAATTGGTAGGCGGAGCTTTCTATATCTGTCCCTCGTCAAATAGGTATGTTATAAGTTATGATTAGGATGATGCTAGTATTGTGTCCATTGCATATAGGTTCTTCAGTGTATTCCGTTGAAGGTAACACAGAATCACATGTATTGATTATATACATTGGAGGATTTGCTGGCGTTTATTACAGGGGCAAGCCAGTTGCCACCACTCGGTTTTGAGCATAACCCAACAGTCATATTTCAGCATGGTGGAAAGTATCCCATCTCCAGCACATGTTCACCATCTATCAGTTTACCAGATGTGGAAGAATATGACTTATTTAAAGAATTGATGGTTGAAGGGTTAATTGGTGATATCGGGTTTGGACGAGTATAGTACATGTATATGATCGTGCATCTCTCCATAATTATCCATGCTGTGTAATTGCTCATTATGTTATTCAAACTCATGTCATATCATTCAATTAAAAGCACAAGTCACACCGGTGATAATTATTTGCATGATTTACTGTAAGAGCAAGTGTAGAACATGCTGAGCAAATAAGTACTTCTCAATAAGGTTTAGATTTTCCATTCCTTCCATTGCTTCATCAAGTGCTTCGCTTGACAGATTTGTCGAAAATTGAGGTCATCACTAATAGATACAGGTCCACTCCAATCAATGCCATACGTATCACATCAATAGGCTGCTTCTTTGGAATGCAAAATCTTAATTCTAACAATTATTGTATGTGTTGTATTTACCATTGGTTGCTCAAGAAGTCTGGAAACAGCATGATCATTGGGATTAGTAGCGCCATGGTCAGTGAGGCCCATTATCCATTGCTGCATTGGTGTCCCGCTGTGCGCATTCGATGATGGTTCCATCCTTCCTTGAACTTGTTCAGTCGTTGTTGAATATCAGGAAGAAAACATAAAGTAAGGCAACCTCATTAACTGGGTCAAGGTGATCCGTATCTTCAAGAGCATAGAAAAGGGAGTAGAAAAATGAGGTACAATCAGCAAACAAGTCTCTCCATAGACGTTCTATTCGTTGGTTGTGGACACTACGTCCAGCTATTACACTTCCTCTACCAGTTCCTCTCTCCGGATGCTCTAGCATGTATTGTGCAACCTTGACATTTTCTCCTCCCTTATGACATCGTACTCGTGATGGTAGACCATCTTCACTTACTGCAGCACAAAATCTCTCAAGCACAGTTTCAGCTCGATTGTTTGATGTAAGTAAGTAACCAACCATTACCTACTGAAACCGTCAATGCCACCATGTACAACAAATCGCCACCTCACCAACTTGTGGTTGCCATCAATGTGCCACAGACAATTTGCAGAAGGAACTTTGTACTCTCTTTTGTGTAGAGCTCTTGTGTTCCTTGTGGGTCAATTCTTCTGAGAGAGTCTCTGATGCGTTCACGCTGAATCAGTAAACCTTGAGATTTTAGCATGCCTTCAACAATTCTGCTTCCAGCTTCACTGTGTCTGTTGTGAATGTCTAGCACTTCAGCATCTAATGCTGCATCAGTCATGCTACTATATCGGTCCCTTCGACCAAGTCCCAGTGCTTTTAGGCGCCTGTGCACTGTACGAATTGAGCAACCCAGCATATGAGACATGTCAGCTAGAGAAAAATCATTCTGGAACAAATACCGTATGTGATCTTCACTAATGCTCAGGGGTGGGCGGCCTGGACAACGTGCTCTAGCTCTAATAGCTTGTAGCAAAGAATTTTCTATTGCAGACACTAGTGCACACACTGATACAATTAACAATTGCATATCGCTTCGTGGTGCAAAAAAAGGTGAGACTGCGCGGGTTCCTCCATTTCCACACAACAAGCCAATGATAACTCCTCCGTGTGAACAATATTAGTTAATCTAACCTCTCATAATTGGTGGCACCAGAGAAAATAGAGAAATGCTGATCAATTTCTCTAACAGTAACTTTGATAGTAAGTTGTACCACTCAACTATACATCATTCCTCATTTTTGCTATAGGTAGTCCAACTCAGAAAGGTTGGCCCATTGAGCGCTAGACATTCCTTCTCGTTATGGGCTCCTGCATCTGAGTATCCTATCTCACTCAATCTTGAGTGACATACAGCAAAAGTTTGAATTAGAAGCCATGCAGTGCTAATTAGATTGGCTGGCAACATAAAAATTATACATGTATGGCTCTGAAGCCTTTGACAGCATTTGAACACAAGACAGACAGATTTAGATATTCAACTACAGTAAAGTTGAATTGATAATACTATACCCAATACTCCAGTTACCTAACTCATACATTACCAATAAGTTAATGGTTGTTAGGGTGTGCACCCTTAAGGTGGCGGGTAACCAGAATTAATGATATTCATGATTTTAGCAAGTAGCTGTATTTTCCTAGCCATGGGTATTCGTGCTGACAGAGTTGCTGCGTGCAGTTTGCTTGGCTATCGATAGGCATCGAATATAGCAAATTTCAGCAATGCATCGTTAGCCATCGCGGAGCTACGAGCTCGCCCTGTGAAGACTAAGCACGATCAATTGTAAACACTTTTTCTTTAGTTGTGCGAAAGTTACGAAGCTAAAACTGCTCAAGCAAGCTCATCTGCCATCTGTGCAGGTATCTATGCGATGATTTCGCCGAGCGCTGCTCGTACGCGATATTACAGCAAAGCAGGCTGTGCTGTCTGGCACCACATAGCTGTAATATCGCGTACGAGCAGCGCTCGGCGAAATCATCGCATAGATACCTGCACAGATGGCAGATGAGCTTGCTTGAGCAGTTTTAGCTTCGTAACTTTCGCACAACTAAAGAAAAAGTGTTTACAATCGATCGTGCTTAGTCTCACAGGGCGAGCTCGTCACTCCGCGATGGCTAACACTGTGTTGCTGAAACTTGCTATATTCGATGCCTATCGATAGGCAAGCTAACTACACGCAGCAACTCTGTCAGCACGAATACCCTTGGCTAGAAAAATACAGCTACTTGCTAAAATCATGAATATCATTAATTCTGGTTACCCGCCACCTTAAGGTGGCGGGTACCTTTTTAGTGCGCACAATAATACGCGCAGTATGCGCAGTATGAATATCATTACTTCTGGGCAACCACGGCGCCCGCGCAACAGGCTACATTGTAGAATGGGGTGGTAATTATATTCATAACAGCCAGCTGTTTTGCCAAGGAAAACAACTGAAGTATCGAAACTTCTCGCCAAATTTAAGCAGAATCGTAGCATCTTATAATGGCTAACCTGGACGAGTGTGTAGCTAAGCACATTGTCTAGGTCGTGTCGGATGGTTTTGTGGAAATTCGTTCTTAAAATTTAGGTAGCTCTGGCTTTGTGTAGCCCACTGGCGTATTCTCGACGATATAAGCTCATAAATCAGATGAAGGAAATAATTTTCCGAAAAGCATCCGACACGACCTAGAAAGTTGCAATAGCTTACTATTGGGCTGCTGATCGTGGTCCTGCTAGCCGCTCACGTTCACAAATTTGGCGAGAAAAATTGCTACAACGTTCGTGTAAGCCGTGCACTTCGCGCTCTACAGATTTTGCCGAGAGTTGTTTTATATGCTAGGACGCATAGTATGATGCTTCGCAGCGAGTTTTGCACTGCTTGGATCTTTCAGTCGGACGTTCTGAGCCCTCTAAAAATCTCATTAATATTCATAGCGAACGGGTGCCCGCCACCTTAAGGGTGCACACCCTAACAACCATTAACTTATTCAGGAATGTACAAGTTGGACATTGTTACACACCACAAATGATATTCACTGTTTGTACAAGCACATTAACAATACTAATAAGTGACAGTAGCCAGGCAACATCACGAACAATACATTCCTCAATAAAACTCTGTCTGTGGCCTTCAGAATAGACCCAAACTAGGATATATGACTATTAGCGACCAGATAAAGACCTTAACTTAGAGTTTTTTTAAATAAACATCCTCTGAGTAGGAAAACCAAGAGGTAAGCAGCTCATAATCGCACTTTCAAGCACAATACACAAAAAAGCTCTAAGTTACTGCCTTCGCCTTGTTGAAGTACCTATAATATCCACAATCTGAAGTTCTACTGCCTGAGTGAACGAAAGTTTTATTAGCCTAAGCGTTGTATCTAGCCGCGCCCGTCACGTTTCCGTCTGGCACTTTCAGCGCTCATAATTTGCAATGTGTATAGCCTACACCAGTCTTATAACATAGGTCTTTGGTTTCTTGGAATATCAGCAGTAGTTTCTGAGATACAGTCCCCTAGCAACCAGCCAAAAATACATGCGTGGGCGTGACACTGCACCCTTAAGCAAAAAGAGCAGTTAGGAAAATAAATTTCAAAGCAAAAATGTGTTTATAATTGTTTACACACACAATGTTACCCAATAATAACATTAGATCATCATAGATCTAATAAAGTACAGACAAATATGCTTGTTGGTTACATTCCAGGGTAACCTGCTGAGTGTAGTATATACAGGCTAGTCACCATGATACAGCTCATTCCCAATAGCTTAGAGTGATAAACAGACTATTATAGCAATGTTGCACCAGAGTGCAGTGCTCTGCCTTGTACTGTTATGTCACTTCATTGTGCAGGCAACTGGTAAGCTAGTAAAGATTGCTATAGTCATCTTGTGCCTGCTTGCTTGATAACCATTCTCTGATCTTGCAGCAGCAACGTGTGCTCAACAAGGAACACAAGGCTGTGATCAAAATTTGGCAGCAGCTGCTTGCAATCTATTGAGTAGAACAGGAGAGACTGTACCGATATCCTGTCCAGTAAGTCATACCACTCCATATACTAACTATCTGGCATTCTTTTTTCAACAGTTTAGAAGCTGTCTGGACCTTCATCTCACTAACCCATCTGCTCCATCTGGCAGCTACCTGATAGAGCTAACCAATGGCACAATAGTCAATGTATACTGTGATATGGAGGGCACGAACTGCAATGGAGAGGGAGGCTGGACAAGAATAGCATTTGTCAACATGTCTCAACCAGGTGCAACCTGTCCTACAGGACTGACACAAATCGAACAATCAAATCTAACTCTCTGTTCTCGCAATGATACTAATGAAATTCAAAGCGCTTTCTTTACAACACTCGGACTGAACTACACTGCTGTATGTGGAAGAGTGCGAGGCTATCAGTTAGGCAGAACGGGTGCCTTTGCTGAATTCACTATGGCTCAGCAAACCATTGATGAACCATATGTTACTGGAGTGTCTATAACACACGGTGCTAGTCCTCGGCAGCACATATGGACGTATGCTGCGGGTTTTACAGATGCTAGTACGGCTGCAAATAGCTGTCCGTGCAACAATGGTAGTATTCAAAGAGTACCAACATTTGTTGGAGAAAACTACTATTGCGAGGCTGGATCTGATACTAATCAACAAGGTGTACTCTATATCAATGATCCATTGTGGGATGGAATGCAGTGCAACAATCGTGAGGATACTTGTTGTACAAATCCAAATCTGCCGTGGTTTAACACCGCGCCACAAGAGACAACCAATGATGATATCGAATTAAGATTACTGTTTCATAGTTCCGCACCTCCTGGAATAAGCAGTCCTCTTCAACTTATTGAACTTTATATACGTTAGACTCTGTCGCACAATTATAGTACATTTTGTCAACATTTTTATGAGTCTTAGATAGTCAGAGGATGATAGTGAAAACACAAACACATACTACTATAGAGGACACTCAGCATGCAGTATCTGGTAAAGCTCTTCTAAAAAAATCGGCGCATTCTCACTGAAATGCGTACTAAACCTCCAAATTTCGGTAAGCGCTTTATTTCTATTCATCATAGTCAGCCAACAGCCCAACGTGACTACCCCTGTACTTCATAGAACAGAGCTGTAGACGCGTTCTCATTCAAAACACATGCTCGTTGCCACACCGCCCAATTATAGGAACTTCCAAATATTAGGAAAGCAACTCTAATATCGTGTGCCGATGTTTAAGAAGAAATATTGTACTCGGCTATCCAGATTGATTTTCAGTACATTCTAGCATATCGAATTTTTTTGCCTTTTATCATGTGTGCTGCAAATAGTCTATTCAATACAGTTCTGGCAAAAGAAACTTGGCTTACAGCGACAAGGAATGTTGTTGACAAAACCACACTAATTTCAGCATACCGTATAACCGGTAATTTTCGTTCGGTTCTAATTTTCGTAAGGGCTCCCGATGACGAAAATTAAATTTTCGAAAAATTTCTTTGTAACGAAAATTAATTTTGTGTTGCAATGCAACCTAGAACATGTGTACGACGCCCTGCTTGTCAATGGTTATGGTACCGCCACGACGAAGAAAGAGAACATAGGCAAGATATTTGCCGTGGCATGCAGGATGCCCTGCAGCACGGTAGTGGCGGAACTACCGGTATTTGCAGTTTCTGTCTCCGTGTCGGTTCTTTTCACAGCCAACGCGTAACGGTCTTGAACGTTTCTAGCTAGACTTCTGACGGCAGGCAAGTGTTTCTCCAACTATGAACATGATAGCCTCTTACGCAACTAGAAACAGTCGTCGTCTCTCCGTGTGAAGAGCGCGTCAAAATTAGTTTTAGTCATTGTTAATTTTATGGCAAATTTAAATTTTGGTGCGATTTAATTTTCGAAAGGCGAAAACGTTACGAAAATTAAATCCTATCTAAAATTTAACGTACGAAATATTTCGGTGTCGAAAATTACCGGTTATACGGTAGTTCCCTAATCAGATTATAGTGTCAGTCCTACATAGGAATGCACAAGGGTATTAATAGCTGACCACAAAATTAAATTCAACACCATGTGATGCTTAATGAAGCACCAAAGGTGCAGATGCCTAGGTGAAATGCCACCATTTCATATACACAGTAAACTGCAGCTGTTGTACCTTTCTGTTCTAATGCAGTATAATAGATAAGCAATCAGAAGCCAATCAGTCCTTTCCACTAATTCAACTGGGTGTGTCTACAATGTTTAGCACAGGCTGAGATAGCTGCCATATATAGCTTGCTTACACACAACTTTTTTAAACATGCGCTGCTATCCTGTAGTGAAATTCTAACCTATTGCCACAAACGTCTATCGACTGCGAGGTAAGCAAATCACGACAATAAAGCTTTGCAAATAAGTTTCAAATGTTGAAAAGTGAGATAATATCAAGTTCTACTTGCATTGCTAGTTTCAGAGCTCATTGTTGCAGCGTGCGCCGCAAAACTGAAGTAACAGACGGTATTACACCAAAATAGCACCACATCAGGTGCAGATGCCTCGGTGATTGCGCATGCATACTGAACAGCAACACTGGACTTGCTTCAACAACACACAGTAACTGCAGCTATAATGCTATGACAGAGTAGGATTCATATTGAGCTGCCAGCATTTAAATAGCACAAGCAGAAGCTAGCAATATGCAATCAGAAGCCAAACAGTGCTGACCACATTGTGCAATTTTATATTTTAATTTAACTGGGTGTGCCTACAATGTCAGTAGCCTACCAGGTTCTGGTTACTAGTAGCTTCCTTGCGCAGTTGCTGCAGACCTGCGCTGCCATCCTGTAGTGTAAATCTAACCTACAAGCTACTAGGCAGTCTGCTGAGGGTACTTTTGATTTCGGAGAAGCGGCAAAAGCCATCTAGGTGAGCAAACCACAGCATAACTCTAGAACAAAGCATCGAACTTTCGTTAGTTCAAAATCAAGATAATAATTATCGAGATCTACCTGTATTGCAACAGAACTTACTTTTCAGCGTGCACCGCAAAAATGGTATAACAGAAAGACAGACAGACTACAGTATGCCTCGTGGCTCTGCCCACCGAGGCATAATGACTTCAATCAATAGAGCCATGCTGACTTGTCCAGTTCATTAAAAATACGAACTTTCAGGTTTTCTTTCAAGAGAGTGCTAAGTAAAAACAGTGAAGTGTACATTAAGATAACAAGCTAATATTCATGACTAGCTGTTATTTCTAGCCATGGATGTTCTTGCAGATAAATTCACAGCCACAGAGGGTTAGCCATTGCCGAACGATGAGCTCGCTCTGTGGAATCGAATTAGTGCCGTTTGGTCGACTGCCGTTTCGTCGACTCCCGATTCGTCGACTAATAAACACAGTTATTACGACACGGCCACACCCACCCACGATATTAACGCTACAGTAACGACTAAACCCTAAACCCTAAACCTTAAAAAACCTTCTCCTAACTGCGCAAAGTTGGGAGGGTCGTCCTAACCCGGGCCTTCGGCCCTTGCTAAGCCTAAGGATCGTCGGGAGGGTCGTCCTAACTCGGGCCTTCGGCCCTTGCTAAGCCTAAGGATCGTCGGGAGGGTCCGTCCTCTCGGTCCTAAACCAGTGGGCGTTAATTGTATCAGTGAGTGCGTGGGCGTTAATTAATTGACTGGTCGAGTCGACCAAACGGCAGTCGACGAAGCGGGACCAGACCGTGAAATCTAAGCACGATCAATTGAAGACCATTTTCCTTTAGCTGTGTGTGAAACACACAGAGCTAAAACTGATCGCACAAGCTCATCTGCTATCTGTGCAGAAACATTTCTATATCTATTTTACCGAGCGTTGCTCCTACATTATAAGCACAGCTGCATTCTGCCTGGCAGGGTTATAGTTATATTCAAGCTAGTTCTGGCTGACCAATAAAAAATCTACATGTTCATCATGTCATCAAAGGGGCCCAAAGTTAGTGCATATCAGGCTAGCTAAAACATAATATGCCAGCTCAATAAAGGTTGACATCAAAAGCGCCGACCAGAATTCACGAGGTTACCTGAGCACTTCATCAACTTGATATCGTTCACAAGACGATATCGAACCAGTCGTAGCAATAGTATAACACACGTAAGTAAACGGTGTACCACAAAACATGCATATGTATCAGCTCACTTTGAAGAGCAGCTCGAGGAGGTTGGGATCGAGCAAAGCAACTGCAAACCCTTTAGGAGGTCGTAGAGGAATCAGTGATGTTTCATTAGGACTGACACGACTAGAGAGACCTCATGGTGGGCAATAATAGGAACAATAACACAAAAATTCAACTACTACAAAAAAGTGATAATTTGGGAAAAATAACAAAGCTCACAAATAGATCATTTTATAACCACACTAAGTTAGTAGGATACTGATTCTTCTATAGTCCCAACTGAGTATCTGCAAGAGAAGGGACACTAGCTCTTCTGTCAGTTTCTCTCTGCCTGCCTCTCCAGCGCACTGTTGGAGAACCTGTAGTGCTAGTAGCAGCACTTTCAATAGCACGCCTTCTCCCTCGACGATCTTCTTGCAGCGCTGATGGTACTCTAGTGGGAGACCAAGTGAGCTGGACCCAGTGGAGGAGGACAGCTCCGTGAGTAGAGTACGGAGCAGAGAACAACTGAGCTGTTGCTGTGAGAGTCAGTGAGAGAGAGAGAGAGAGACAGAGAGGAGAGGGAGAGAGAGAGGGGAGAGGGAGGGGAAAGTCAGAGGGAGAGAGAGGAAGAGAGAGAGAGAGAGGGAGAGAGAGAGAGGGAGAGAGAGAGAGAGGGGAGAGGGAGGGGGAAAGTCAGAGGGAGAGAGAGGAAGAGGAAGGGAGAGAGAGAGAGGAAGAGGGAGAGAAGAGAGAGAGAGGGAGAGAGAGAGAGAGGGAGGGGGAAAGTCGGAGGGAGAGAGAGAGAGAGGAAGAGAGTAAATGCTGAAAACAATTCAAGCAATAACGTTTCATTTTCGTCAATAAATTAACACTTTATGCTCAAAAATTTATGGTGATCACAAAAATTGCCCTTTGGGGTACCAACGAAAACTATGAAAAATTAATATCGGAGTTTGCAACGTAAGAAAAGATCATGAAATCAGTTTATTACACTTTCTGTACATAAAAATACTATATTTAGCAAGATGATATCATTGAATTTGTTAAAGTTAGTTGAAAAGCATATAGTCTCCTCACCATAGTATGGTCTCCACTGGATAGAATGTGAGATACTTCAGATAATAAGGACTGGAACAGCTGACAGCCACCGGGGTCATCAACAATGTCCCGCTTCACTGTCACAGCTATCACCACGACTAGCTGCTCCCTGACATACTTAGCTAGACTAGAAATAGAGGAAGGAGAAAGAAGAGAGGGAAATAGGATGGGAAGGAGGGAGAGTGAGAAAAAGAGAGAGGGAGAGAGAGAGGAAAGTAGGATGGGAAGGAGGGAGAGTGAGGGAGGAAGGAAGGAAGGAAGGAAGGAAGGAAGGGAAGGAAGGAAGGAGGGAGAGGGAAAGAGAGAGAGAGAGAGAGAGAGAGAGAGAGAGAGAGAGAGAGAGAGAGAGAGAGAGAGAGAGAGAGAGAGAGAGAGAGAGGGAAGGAGAGAGGAAAGTAGGATGGGAAGGAGGGAGAGTGAGGGAGGAAGGAAGGGAAGGAGGGAGAGAGAAAGAGAGAGGGAAGGAGAGAGGGAGGGAGAGAGAGGAAGGGAGGGAGAGAGGAAAGTAGGATGGGGAAGGAGGGTGGTTAGAGACAGAGAGAGAGAGAGAGAGAGAGAGAGAGAGAGAGAGAGAGAGAGAGAGAGAGAGAGAGAGAGAGAGTGGAAAGAGAGAGAACAAAATGATAATGAATTAAATACCTACTTATTATGTACAGAAGTGATAGTTACACACACCTACCTCCCGAACATGCACACTTGTATGCAGGTACACTATTACTCGACACTTGTAACAACTGTGCATTAAGGCCTGCTGTCCACGCCACAATTGTTTATTAACAACATACACACACCCAAAGAATAAATGAGCTAGGGTCTAAAAAAATTATGAATGATGCGACCCAACACCATTCAAGGGAAAAACCACTGGATAAAAACCCTGCGACATTAGCTCAAAGAAAAAATACCAACAAAAACTGCTTCTATTGTTCAAAAACACATGCACACACACACAATGTTCAGCTGTCCCTACTGCAGCACTGCTAGTTGCCCTGGACTCCTCCAGAATGATCTGATTGACTTAATTTGAAAATATTATATCAGCATAAAGACAACAAGCTACTTGGGGAATCGGGTGGGAGGGACAGAACTTGTTTGTGACTGCACAAAACCTAGGAATGCTCAACTACTTCACATGTCTAGTTTAAATACTACAACAGACACGTGTTACCTACTACACCATGCAATCTACTTACACATTAATTCGGGAGCATATTTCCCGTCTAATTCCTGCGTCAACCGATAGGAAAGTATATAATTAATTTTTTTTGTGAACAGTTCAAAAGTGTTGAAAACACGACCAATTATTACATGTAACACCTCAGATCGTCACACGCACAAACACAACAATTTCGAACAAAACCATAAACGCTGCAAATTATTATGAGAATTAAGCCACATACTATACACGTACCTGTGCATGATAGTAGTGCAATGTGGGTGTGGTCTATGCAAAAGGGGTGTAGTCACTCACGATGGTCGCTGCATGATGTACGCCATGAGGTAGTGACGCAGTGAGTTCTTCTGGTCCAGACTCAGTATACTCCATTCTCTCACTACAGCCTCTCTGAGAGTGGACGCTGCCTCGAACAGCACATAATCAGATC
Source organism: Haliclona indistincta (assembly GCA_964017065.1). Lineage (NCBI taxonomy): Eukaryota > Metazoa > Porifera > Demospongiae > Haplosclerida > Chalinidae > Haliclona > Haliclona indistincta. The sequence continues at coordinate 16,284,767 of OZ024783.1, read as the reverse complement.
GAGTGTGCTCTGAAGAAAAATTAATTTTGTCAAACACAAGTACTTGAAATAATTTTAATTTTTGTCTATGCCCACCCAGTATGTGGTTATTAACTAAGTATGTAATTAACCATTAAACCATAGTATGAATAATTCTCTTTGATGTAACGACCGTTAATGAGGGGTTTAAATCGTGTACAGCCCGCACGCGTTTCAAGATGGCAGCCGCGTTCGAGAATCCACAAACAAACGGCGCTAGGGCTGCCCTGCGGTCTTCCTGCGACGCAAGGTAGCCAGCTAGACGTTAGGGAAACAGCACACTACGGTAGTAGTTATATACCTCACAGTCGGTATATAACTACTATTTATTAAGAGCACTCACCTAATTAAGAAATGATTAAAGCATCTATTTACACATGATTATTTAATTTATGTATTTTCACCCAAGATACGAAAGGGTTAAGTGGCTCCCACACGCTCAAGCGACTGGCTGACAATAGGGTGATTGCACGTGACATAACAAACTGCTTGTCTCAATGAAAATGCATGTGCACTGGAAGTGTGCACAGGGATTCAGACCTGTGTCATGGACCCATCGACTACCCATAGCTTGCTATGTGCTCAAGACCTTGCGTACACTTCCAGTGCACGGACAAAGTGCTGAACTAACTGTACGCTTTCATTGAGACAAGCAGCTTTTCACCACACAGTGACATCATAAATACGTCATAATTGCAACCGCCTATACGTGAACAATGATCGTAGAATTCAGTCTTATATCATTTCTTTGTACATAAGCTCAGGTATACACGCATTATTGTTATTATGATATGTTGTGGGCGTGTCTCTATTCTTCTATCTCTCGCGTTATGACGATCTGAGCTTGTTCTTACCTAGAATATGCTTGCATACTTCATATGGTAACGACAGCTTCCTCAGGTTCAGAAACACAGCCGCTGAGTGAGCTCTTTGTGCCGCGGAGACAGCGTTGGGCGGTGACTGCATGAGATCAGAGAGAACAAATATTATGTCGGCTTGATTGAATCTTGACTACTTAATTACTGTCTTACCATCACATCTATGGCGGCCTTTTCCAGCTGCGCCAAGTCATCAGCGTTCATTGTAGCATAGATGATTGTAGCGAGAACAGTGAGAGAGAGGCGGTACCACGTGTAGGTGCTGGAAGCGCGTTTATTAGAAAACGCGGGCTTTTAAATCTGAAGCTACGCTATTGGAGATGAAATAGGTAAACTCCTCAGGTGATGAGCCAACTGTCATCATAATTAACACTCTGTGTTATTAGGTAGTGAACTGTGCATAATGAGACGCTCGATCAGTGTTAACGATGATGTGTTACAGTACCATATTAGGCTATCTAGCTCATTTTTTCCTATAGACTGAGAGCAAGACTATAGAAAAATTATATAAAAATTATATATTATATAAAAATTATACAATTTAAAAAATTATATAGAAGGTAAGTTGATGTGTTGTAATAAATAAGCTTCTCTCATGATCTCATAGTTACTCTCACACCATATAAATGATAAAACACCACAATAGCAGCATGGAAGAATCACACTCAGCCGTCTGGAGGGGACAGCAGATGAAGAGATGAAAAAGATAGTACTCTGCTACCATCGATAAGACTTTGCCCCCGCTGGAATGTACAACTAATAATCATAATGTGGGCAGTGATTGCAGTGACACAATTTTTTATAATAGAAAAAAACCAAGATAATAATTTCTATTTATTTCTTTTGTGTAGTTTGATTTATTTAATTTTTTATTTAACTATTAGCTTTATCTTATTTTCTTTATTTTTCTTTACATTGTGATTATGTTGTTTTTTCCATTATGTATTTTTTCCTACATCTTAGTGCTACTGTTTATTATTACTCTTATGAATTGTATTATTATCATTAACAACTACTATCATGTGTTAAAAATTCAGTATGTGACATTATAATTATTAAAATTAGTGATGTACAATATAATTTATTATGTCAATACAACTGCATTGATATCAGTAGTATGTATTGTATTAATTTATGACATTCAATAATAAAATAATACAGAATAATCATTAATACAATACTGTATTCTATACGCAAGAGAAACTAACTCTATAGGATGGTGCATGCCTTCAAATAAAAATAATAATTATTATGAGTGCAATGAAAAAACAAAACGCAGTTCAGTATTGCATGAAAAATTGAACTGATTTAAAAATTATGCATGAACAATTAAAAATGCTCTGTGGAATATTGTGGCTGTCACACGTAGGTCTCCATAGGCAAATCCTATAATAGGTGAAAAAAGAAAACTAATAATAATTATTATTATTATTATTGAAACTTTACGACAAACATGCCAAAGGATAAAACTCCTTCTAGTGGAGCAGCCTACCTCAATAGAGTTAAACTAATGGGGAATAGATCTATGAGCACGAGGAACAAGGGCACATGAAATGATAAGTGCATGAGATGTCAGATTGAAAATCATGATTCGAGAGAAACTCAAATAAAAAATTGATGTTTCATGCTTTCAAATGGAAGAGATAAATCAATTTGGGGAAGGGCGTTCCATAGCCTAATGAATACATTTTAAATATTTTGAGTGGGTGTTGATCTCAATTATAGTGATAGTAAACGATCCAAATCTGGAAAGATTTCTATCACATGAAACTTCAAACAGCTCTTTAGCAGATTTTCGGATTGAATTTAGCAGGATGCTCAGAATATCAAAACGATAAGAATGCAATGAGTTATATGACGATTGTTGTGAACGTCAAAACGTCATCAGTGGACGAATAATAATTATACTAAAGCTAGTTATTCACAGGCACAGGCATCAAATGACTACCTTTAAAGTATTTCTCATCACATTTTGATTTAATGGGGTGTCACAATTCCCAAATAAACCAATGCATGGTTGGTCACTGCCGTCACGCACTATAGGCAGCAAATGAACATTTTCAACTGCTTTTGGTAGCTTGTTGGGACAAGAGTTTTATCTATAGGTAAAATTAATAATACTTTTAATAGGCAAATCTATCCTTTTTGTATACCCTCTTCATGCTCCTACGATACTTTGGAATAACTATTACATGTGTTCTGTATGTGCTTACATGCTTGCAATTCGAGCGCATTTGCAATGTAATGCAAGTTAGCAGCTCTTAGTGCACTGAGAAAGGTCAGATACTGCTTAGGTTCATATTTCATCTTGGTCATAATAGGAGTCATGAGTTTAGACACTACGCTGTACGGTGATCCAGATGTATACAAGACTTCAGCACGTTCTGTCTGGGTAATGAGTCCCTTCTGCAGCAAGTGATCGGAGACTTCAATAATGGTAGACTGACCTCGTGTACTAACAGATTCAATAATGAGTACAAGGTTGCTCTTAATAATCTCATGAGGTGGCTTTGCTAGAACAAAAGTGAAAAATATAACCACAAGTGCAAGCACATGTTGGACGCCTCCTCCCCAGATCTCGGCCTGTAATTAGCTTGCAATTACCGAGAGAGGGCTTGGTAACACTCACGACAAAAACTATCGCAACTAGCCCACAAAATTGTTGGGTCACTAGCAGGTCACAGAGCGCAAAATCTATCACGCACTTGTGCTTAACGTATACAGTTAAAGTAACTGTTCTTATATGTAAAGCTACTCAAGTTCTGCTGCTGCATAAATTAATGTTTCACTCCATTGTGGCTTGTCTCAGTAGTACTAGGATGCTCTATGTGTGCCAACAAACAAGCGAAAATGAACAGACAAAGGCTTAAGTCAATACAATGGTATTGGGATGGGCAGGCTATTATGTAACCATAGATACAAAAATTGCTCGGGTGACAGTTTTTGTCAAACCTCAATTGCTAATAATGAGAGGGGTGTGGCCTGGGAGGAGGCTAATGCTGGACTAGAGCAGAAGCAGTCTCACCTGATAGTGTTGAGAGATCTTGTGAATGTTTTTCTGGAGAGGAAATAGCCATTCCTGATGAAGATACAATACGCAGCATAATGTTAAAACACGAAGCGTATAGTAACTTGGCCATGCACGTCCTCAGCCATTAATTACCGCAATGAAATAAACAGAGAAGTGAAAAATAAGGCGTAGTACATGGCATCTTTTGCATCATTGGGTACTTGTTCAAATGTGCTAGCTACATGTATACTTTACACCACCAAAAATGGTATTCAATTTAGCTTAGTTACAGTTTTATTACTAATTTTGTAGCAATGTGGTAGATGCTTGTGACACAGCTAGTGAAAGATCTCACAACATCTCAGCAACGAGCAGTAGAGACCATGCACACTGCACAAACAGGATTTCGCTGCTCACGATTACAGGATGCAACACAAAAAGTGTAGTATCATGTTATCTGATCTTCGCTGGGCAAGGCGAGGCCACAAAAAAATGGTAGTACATGGGACATGGAGTGTCATGCATATCTCACGCCCAGGGGGGCCGGACCACACAACAATGCAACCCAGTTACAATAGTGATTGCAACTTTCTTTGTGCTACATACTTAGAGGAACTTTCCCCTAAACTGCCTTCAGTGTTTTTGTAATAAGTATTAGGTAATGCGTATAAACTGCATAGAGGTAGCCAAAGGATTCAGTGGTTGGAGACAAGATGACTACCGGCTCCCGCACAAAAATTATGCTGTTAATATTCATGAGAGGTACGTTTTTGCTTATTTTTCGGTGTATATACACGCAGTTGTACAATGCTAGAAAATGAAAGAAAAGCACTTTTCTGGTAAGCAGAAATTGTCTTATTATTGGCTGAGCAGAGGTTTAATAATAATAAATAATAGTAATAAAAGCCTTCTGCAAGCACTCTGCATCTCCACTCCTGGTCAAGGCTACAACACACCAGAACGTTTCACACGGTACTCATAATTATTTCAAGCTTGGAGAGATGAGTGGAATGGCGATCTACATGCAGCAGAGTTCTACAGTTATGGATTTCTGGCTTGCAATTCTATATTCATAAGCAATAATAATTATGGCCTCATGGGGACAAAGTCAATCGTAACTATTCAATGAACAGCAATAAATCAAACTTACCTGCAGCAGGTGATGATCGAATTCTGTTGCATACACTAGATCTAGAGTTAAATTGTGTAGTCTGAAAGTCTAAGAAAAAAATGCATGTATAAAGATGCACTGCATGTACATGAAATGTTTCTCATACCTTCAAACCACTGTGAGTAATTTTCGGGCAGAGTACAATGGTAATCACTAAGAGTACAATAAGGCTGAAAGGAAGGCTTGGCTAGCTGGTATTCTGTAAAGTGGATCTGATCTTGCATTTTACAAGTACACTCGAACCCAAGCTTCGGAACAAGGCGAACTGTGTAATTCAAGCGTGATGCTACCACCTTCAAACCACTCTCAATTACTTTAAGAACAAGAGGAGGAGTACAACGTTCGATGCTCTGAATCGGGTGGAAGTGGAGAGAAAACCGAATGAAAGTTGGAGTATTTTTGATGGTGAGAAAGACAATGGAATTGACCCACAGTGACACCTGATCACGATAAAGAAGAACTCTGATCAGCTTTAAAGGCAACCCATTTTCTTCGGCATGCTGAATGAGGTAGGCAACTAGACCACTGAAGATACCTTTGGGTATGAAACCACACTTAAAGCTAACTAGAAGAGGAGGCTGCGACTCAACAAAAGAATCGAAGGGGAATTGAAGAGAAGTAACTGGAAAATCTGCATGGTTGAGGGCACAGGGAAGGAAGTAACCTGACTTGCCATCATAATCTAGAGGAGCAAGGATATTCAAGTGCAGAAGAAGAGCTACCAACTGCTTGCTACTAAGATACTGCTTCTCACGAAACCACACCTTGTCAAGGTCTTCAAGAGTGAAAACCCCTTTCTTGTGAAAGTTGGCGAATGCCTTTGGTGATAGTAAACCTCGATTTTGCTCAACATTGAACGTACTAGTGATAACCTTCGTAAAAACATCGGAGTAGAACTGGGAGTTGTTAAACACTATATCCTTGAGCTCCTCTGATTCCGGGAAGTGTCGAATGGTACCAAGAAGGTACTGAAGACTCCAGAGAGCATCCTGGATCTCATCTTGAGAGATATTGCACTTCTTAGCAATGCCAACGAACTCATCCATCGAGAGCACTGGAACACGGGCATGGCAGCGATCATTCAACTCCTTAATAGCTTCAAGAATACACTTTGCTTTTTTAGAACTTGATTCAACAGTCGTACTGAAGGCAGCTGTAGCAGAGTCAGAGGAATCTACACGCCAGTTCAGAGTAGGACTCGCCTCTGAAAAACTGACTGCCTGGTGCACTTCAGCCTCTCTATCTGTAGTACGTTTTCTTCGAAACAATCTGCCAACCTGCTGAATCGGTTGAAACAGCTTTTTTACACCTCTGTTTGCTAAATGCTTCACTTTGCTTTTACTATTTATCTCACTCTCTGGCTCATCAGTGGCTACTTCTTCAAGTGGCTGCCCATAAACTGAGGCAGAACCACTAGCCTCGTTGTCTAACTCATCCTCACTAACTGACGTGTCTTCACTATGATCGAAAGACAGATGAATAGCTTCAGCAAGCAACTTAGGGTCAGTAAGATCAATTTTTTGGCACAATTTGCCATGACCTGACTCAGTATTCTGAAGTAAAGAGCTAATGTGCTGCTCTATCATTGTACTTGACACACCATGTTTCTTGGCAATACTGTCAACTTCCTGTTCTGTGAGAGGATTCTCATTTGTTGGCTGTCGTAAGTAGAAGTCAAGGGTAGCAATAGAGAAAGGTAGACTAACTCGGTACATCTCCTTCTCTCGTTCAGCCACTGCATGCACTGCCTCACGAATCGTTTGGAACTTGTCATCTTCTTTGTCGTAGTTGTTGACAGTAAATATTAATCGAGGAGGATATGTTGTGCGGTATTCAACCAAACTACTCAGTTCTTTGCGATGTTGGATAGCTTGTTGAAGCTCAAGGTCGATCTCCTCCACCTTCTCCTTATTGACTAAATCGTCTTGTGTGCCTATAAAGAAGACTTTTGGCTTTACCTGCTTCATCTTTCCATCGATTCTTCGCTGGCTACCGATACAGTAAACAGTAGTTAGACATTGTAAAATTTCATCTTTAACCGTATAACTACTCTCGTTAACCGTATAACTACTCTCGTTAACCGTAGAGATATTTGTCTGGGTATCATAGCATATATTGTATCGTTGATTAAGGCCAGCATGAAGACTAAAGCACAGAAGGAACATGCATGGACCAGACACAAGAGCTGGAAGTACTTCATGGAATTCACCTTGTCCACCAGTATCAGCGAAGTGAATCATAAAAGATTCATCTGTCAGAGCAAGCTCTTGGCTAGACCAATTGCGGCGGAGAGCATCGGTGATAAAATTTGGTGGAACAAGTGTTGTTTTATCAGAAATAACTGATGCCACTGCAGCTGATGAAGAAAGCTGGACAGCATCACTTGGGGATAGTGAAGCGCATTTCTCCTGAGAAGAACTGAAAACAGCAGAGGATATGCCATGAGCATGCGCTTGTGTGTTTGATAGCATCTCGTGGGTCTTGGTGACATCATGAGGCTGTGTGGGTACTGGGCTATTAGAGAGTTCACTGGTCTGGACTGGATCAGAGGAATCCACTCTCTTGACAAATGACATGACCTCTTGATCCAGAGTACGTGGGACCCACTGCTGCTTTCCTTGCTTGACCTCAACCGCCATTTTCAACACACTATCAGCTACCCCTGTACTCATTGAAATTTCACGAGGATACACGACTATGCCATCCTTCAACGTTGCAGGGTTTCCTTTTGGCCATTTTCCTGCTAGTCGATCTTTCGCGCAGGTCTTGCCAATCCTAGGAGGGCCAAGGGACAGACAGTCAACAACAGTCATCGTCATTTTTTTATCCCGCATTGATGCTTCTATCCTGGTCAGTCGTCCATAGGTGGAGAGAGGAGCGACCATGGTCAATGCCCATTCATTAGTACTCTGCTTTAACTCTGTATAGGTCAATTAAAAACAAAATAATTAATATTTTGATAACTGTGAACCATATCATTTTACACTTCGTGTGATACATGTAGTTGTGGCAGATGTACAGTAGTTACGTGACAAACTATTGACAGCCTTTCCGTAATATTGCATGAAAGAAATACAAATGTAAATGCACAAATTTTCTTGCGTAATATTATGATAAGCATACATGCAAAAGTTCTGACCGCGATCTACACGTGTAAGATGATAGGTTTAAATCAAACAATAATCATCACCCGTATCTTCGTTATATCGAATTTCTAGCTGGTTTTAAACATTCTCGCTCGTTTTATGTGCTCAAGTGCTTGAAAGAAGTTGCTGAACGTCGCTGACATCACTAAACTCTCACAAAGGCCATTTCAAATCTTAGTTATATCAAAACTTTAGCAACTGGGATTGATCGGGCGATTTTTAGCTCGATAACGAAATCTAAAGTCAGCTGCTTGCGCTGGAGACCATAAGACGGCGATTATAGCTCTGACTGAATGCTCACTTGTTTTAGATGGAGACGGGCAGGACGAAGCGCGGATGAATGTATAGGTAGGAAATAGCGAGCCACATTGCACAAAGTAAAGCACAACTTCCAAGTAGCAACAGCGCACAGCGGTGGACTTTAGACTTCGATATTACTATAGGGAATACGACAGTTGAACGCTCTTTCCCCTTACACGCTCCTGGCACCACAGCTAAGGCCACCTCTGAAATTTTTGTGAAATCAAAATCACTTGCGACAATTATGACATTTACTGTCTGCGAAAACAATGCAATCTATGGTATGTCACAAGATTACAAGCATTACAAACCTGCTGCAATACTGATGGCTACAAAGTTAGTCATATTCACTGTTTTGTAAATTAAAAATAATATTGATAATCATAATGACATAGAAGGCAACCAACGTACATATTCATGGTTGCATACTCTTGATCTCATCCATTACTACTCAACATACCAAAGTACAGTACTGTATTTCTTCTAAATATTAGTGCAAAATAAATATTTTTTCTTGGCCAAAATTTGAAGATAATTGTGGCTGTAGTTCCAAAAGTGCTGAATAACTGGAGGTGTGGCAGTGAGCATGTGATCCTAAACTAGAACACATCTACAGCAGTATTTTTAAGGCTTCATAAGAGGTGCCGAAAGAGGTGAGGTGCCGAAAAATAAGAGACGCTGGAATTTAAATGAAAAAATGGACGATTTCCCAAAACCCTCGGCGTGCCATGCACATAGTAATTAGCATAGTCTAAATGTAGACCATCAAAGTTGCTGTAAATTATTAGGAGGTTTGTGAAATGGCAGCTATCATAATTGCCAAATGGCAATTGCTAACTAGTACTGACCACAAGGTGTGTCACGTGAGCATGAGGCTGCGTTTATACACGGTGACGCTTTCAGCTGAAAACGAGCAAAAACGCAAACTTTTCTTTGCGGATGTGCCTTTTGTTTACATGACAACGACGAAAACGAGTGGCGTTTTCAAGCGAAGCATTATAAAAACGAAGACGGTTCTCAAAGTGGAAACTTTCAAAAACGATAAAACAGAAACGACAATTTTCATCGTGTAAACAGCAAAAACGGGAAGCACACGCATTATTGAAAAGAATTTCAATTTGAGATGTCGAAAACAGAGCTTCTTTTTGCTCGTGCTGCTGCTAAGCTGCTTATTGGTTTTGCAGCAAGCGACAATGATCGAATACGGACGTCTACATGCCCACAGAGCGAGGAATAGAACTACCGGAATGATTTTCGTTGGAAAAAGTGGCAGTCTTCTTTGCAGGAGGCTTGGGCACTTGGAAGTAGCCTCTTTCGAGTTGTGTTTGGGTGGCATCGTCGATCATGCACGCACATCGCCAAGCTGTAAGTTGTCTGTTCACATATGGGTGTGGTTAATGAGATGAGAACGTATGCGTTTTCATTCTCGTTTTTATAACTGTCTACACGACGACGCGTATTGTGACGGTCGAGACCCAGTGTGTTTTCATTGCTATCGTCACCGTGTAAACGCAGCCTGAGTCTTCGATAGGCTTTATTTTCAAGAGTTCAATAGGCTTTTCTTCACTTGGATTTCTCTTCTTGAGATAACAATGCACTTACAAAACTATCCTGTAGCCAACTTTGGACGTTTTTATGCATCTTCCTGTTAAGGTGGCGGTATGCCAATTTAATGAAATTCATATATTTGCAAGTAGTGTACAATGGTATTTTGTACAGGCGTGCTCCAGTATGCATTTTGTTTTGTCTATCGATAAACATCGATTATAGCAAGTTTCAGTCACGAAGTATTAGCTAACGTGGAGCAGTGAGCTCGCTCAGTAAAGACCGGTCTATGGCTGTTATCTCCAGTTTGGCTTGCTTGGTCCGGAAAGAACTTTGTTTACAGCTTACAAATTCCAGCGCGCACGGACTTATAGAGCGATTTTTCGATACTCCCTTGCTAACGCTGCTAAACAGTATGCCTAGACCTGAAAAAATTCTTTTAAAAAATTTAAACCGTATTACGGAAATTCGCTCTATACGTCTGTGGGCAAGATGCTGCTGCATGCTGCTGCGCTTGAAGTGTGTCGATCTATTGCTCGACAGTCAAGATAGCAGCCACTGACGCTTCATGTATTATTTCCCCAATACTGTCATGTAAATCGCTGTAGTTATAAAGACTATAGTTATTAATAAAATGCACGTTGCGTGGGTGTTGAATATTAACTAAGTGCACCACCAACTTAATCTCAACTGACGCGTAGAAGTGATCATTGAAGTCTATAACTCCATTTATACCATACTAAGACTATTCTGACCAAACAGATTGCGCTATTTGAGGGATATAACGGGTCGTATTTCCCTCCGCATCACGTGCCCAAGATCAGAACAGCCTTTAGCATGGTACAAGTAAGTTATATCACATGTTGGCGGGACGTATGACCCGTTATATCCCTCGGCAAAGGGCTAGCGCTCTCGTAAAGTCTCGGAAGTGCCTCGGGCTTCGCTCTCGGCGCTTCCTCAACTTCACTTGAGCGCCCTTTCCCGCGGGATATAACGGGTTTTATATCCCGCTAATGCGGGATATAACCTACACTGAAACAATGAATGAAAAGGTACTCCAGTCCTTACACATGCATCGAAGGTTCAAAAGCACACGCATATGTACACAATTACTAATGAAATGCATGAAAAAATCATAATTACGTTGGTTTTGGTTATTCATGTACTGTATCTGAGATAAAGGATACTTTAAAGTTACACGTGCTCACCAAACTCCAGCACAACAGTGTCTGCCAAATCTTGAAAAGTTTTATCCAGACCGCCAAACACAATCCCCACTACCAGAGTGGAGCTGATAGTGATGGTTGCAATGGTATGATCTTGCCTCTCAATCGTTGTGTTATCGTCAACAGTGACCTGTGGGGAATGATTGACTATTATAGTTATACGAACAAAGTTAACTGTACAACACAATTCTTAAGGTGGCGGGTGTGCATGAATATCATTAGCGAATGACTTTTTGCTAACCGTATTTTTTACTTTCTGTACAGGTCAGAAGAAGAAAACCTACACCACACATTTGTATTATTGTATACTTACTGTATGTAAAAATTAATATGCAGCGCTACGAATAAGAATCAACGCTTGTAGCTCATCACTAAAAAACGGGGTGGTTTGTGACGGCTCAGTTTTACAGACAACATTTGATCTAGCTATTATTCACTACAGAGCTTTGTTATATACCTGGTCATGAGACTATGCATTGATTAGCCGATCCTCAGCTTCTAAGGCCGCCAACCGAGCGATCGTGAACGCCCACGCACCACTCTGGCGAGCATAACACGAGCAAAAAGTTATCATGATTAAAATGCATGCATAGTCCCACGAAGAACACCAGGCTGCACATCTTGAAACTATCAGATCTGGAATTAACAAAAAATTGCGAACATCAGGCGTCATAATAAAAGTGTGTATAATAATCCGCGTACTTTTATGGAGCTACCAAAAGTTGAAAACCACAATGTTATCTAACCATTTTAATTAACCAGCAAAAATTTTGTATATTTGCCGCACATTCCCGTATTTTCTTATGAATATTTTTTTATTGTAATTCCTGTACCCGCCACCTTAACCCTTTAACCCCTATTGTTGCCTTTTGGCAACATACATACTTCAGACACCATAACTTTCTCAAAAAGTGTTAAAATAATTATCCCAAAATTAAGCCAAATTGAAGAATACAAATAACCGCAAAGAATTGACCGGTTTTCAGCGCGCCCCCTGCGCCAAACGTTATGGCGACGGCATTTCTATGGCTTCAGTGCAAATTTCACAACATTTTAGGCAAAACAAAATGGTTGCCAAGAAAATGTGGACATTTTATGGCTTCAGAGTGCTCGTAAACACATTTTTGTGCATTCTCTATGATCTGGGCTACATTTTGCACTCACCAAAACCACTGCTATTTGTGTGTACTTTTCAGCAGCCAGCCCCAAAGTACTAACTTTGAGCAAAATTTGACGAGGTCGTTGCACTTTATCGGCTTCACTTTCGAAGTGGGAGGGGCATATTGACCGACTTGAGTGTGGGCAATTGCGGCTACTCACTGGCATAAAAGGACGCAAATTCGAGACCAGTAGCACAAAAGACACACGAGATATTCACGAGAGAAGTGGTCAGCATTTACGAGGTTAAAAATTCAGCTGGATAATTTAGTAATTAAAGGGTTAAGCTCCTTGAAATCATTCACCCTCTATTTCTTACAGAAACTGTCTCAAAATGATATCTAGAACACTTAGAGTTCATTTTCAACACTTTTGGAGCATTTCTAGCCAGATTTGCAAATTTTGACGAAAACTCATTAAAGACAAAAAATAATGTTTAATTTTAGAACTATGTATTGACTTGTGAAATGAATGCTCAAAACATTACATACATACTCAACCGGCTCCTGCAAACACCAACCAATCCCATACTGCCATTTAAACTATGATATGATGTAATGAGGTATCCAAATTCGTGTATTTACCTGGTGCATGGGCGGGTGTAAAAAACAAGGCGCCACCGTGCACTAGGCAGCAAATTAAGCGTCGTTTATCACGCTATTTGTATCTTCTGCGCCGTTTCAGGTAGCTTGATGGTACAACAGTGCTATTTTCCCTCCAGGTAAGTCAATTTTAACCGGTTATAAACCTCAGTTTCGGTGCATATGTGAAATTGGATTCCCCTCAGTATCCAAATTCCCATATACACCTCTACCTCGGTGTATAACCTACATATACATCTACTAGTCAGATACAAAGTACATCATTCATATTCCAGGACATACCTTCTTCCATGTCTCTTCACTTCTAATCCATAAATCATTCAGAGTGACTTGATCATCGTCCAATCCCCCTATCATCATTGTTACTGGGTGCTGGTGACCAGTGAGAGGACCTGCTAAGAGACATGAGGAGTGTCCATCTCTCCCAACAGGCCATGGGATAGTTGTATCATCTGCTCTTGATACTTTGATCCAATGCTATTGCAAAAAATAATACTACAGTAAAATCAATTTTAGAAAATGCAAGGATATCCAAAAGGATACATGTACAAGGATGGTAGAGCTGCACTTGCCCACAATCATGCAACAAGGAGATGACAAAGAATGATAACACGGATTGATACTATACATTACTGCAACTGCGTTCAACTCAGAAAAATTGCATATGCAGTCATGTGATTTGTGGTTTGTAAATGCACACAAAAATAGTTATCAATTTATTTTATGCAGATAGATTTTTATGAATATAGTATCAACCGAATGCTCTTGCAAAGCAGATTATGAATGTGATCTACCCAATCTATCCCATGCATGCATTGGTTGCTGAGCTGCTAGCTATATGGCAAAGAAAGTGGTGGAGACTCTCAACAGTGGAAAAAGCCACAGGATAAGCCAAAGAAGAGAAAGAGAAGGAAATAATAATGATAAAAAGGAAGATGACAGAAGGAAGTCTAACCAATGTTGATAGTACAAGAGTATATAGAGTGTCCATTCTCAACACAGGACTGTGTCCTCCAAACATAACCACCCTATCTTCTGAGATCATAATGAATGAAAAATTAGCACATGGAGGAGGAGGGCTTCCTGATGCAGTAGGGCTGGACCAGCACTCTGCAGATAGACATCATGCAGTCTATTATACTTGCAGTACGATATGTATTTACAAACAATAATTAAATGAACGAACGAGTGAGTGACAAAGCAAAGTACCGTAACCCTTGCGCATGCGCCGAGGGTTAACTAGTGACTATGGGCCCTGTACAGTTGGGGCAACGCCAGAGAGCAGATCTAAGTGCCTTTAGACACGTACCATGTGAGCGTTTTAACCCTAATAAAATGCATTGTAGCTGCCATCTTGTGTTTTCCATCCATCACTACAGAGGGATGCACTGCCGTGCATCTCTAATAAGTGAAACCACAGGTATAATACATATACAGGATCAGGAGCATATCGAGCCGGCGAAGCCAGCGAGGGAACATGCAACTCTGTTCTACTTAGTGTATACGGTGAAATCCAAACATGGCTGTCAAGTTTTAAAAATAGCGATTCATTTTATCCCCAGAATAAACTATGTTCAGCCCCAGCCATATTGACCGTATAAGGACTGCATGGAGTGACTAAAAATAGAATGGGCAGCCATGTTTGGATTTCGCCGTATACAGAGTTGCATGCTCCCTTGCGCATGTCGTCTCGATGGGCTCCTGACAGGATTAAGTACACCTGTCACATATGGACCAATCAGATTGCAGAATTGCATTGAAGTGGTTAACATTGCGAGGCTAAAAAATGCTGTAATCAATGCCTATTGATATATGCACATTGGAGCACGTCTTCATTGCTGGAAAAGTATAAAATCACATTAAAAGTGGCCTACCCAGCACCTTAAAATAAACATACATACATGTACAACATACTATTAAGTGCTCACCTGATTTAAATATGTGGAGCTCATTTGTATAGCCAGTTGCAAGTTCGTTGTTCACTTTAGTATAGGTGGCCTCGTTCTCATACTGAGCAGTTAGGTGAGTGCCTGTGGTCAGTAGGCCATACCCACCAAATACACATAGCCCGTCGGTATTGTATACTGCTATACCACAGCTATGCTTCTTCATTGGAGCTCTCTCAGTTTCACTGGGGGCCAGCACTGTCCATTCGAGAGAAGTCGTACTTAGCTCATGCAGAGAGTTATGGTAACAAGCGCCATGTCCACAGTGGCCACCATATACCACTAATCTCTTGCCCACTACAGTGAATGCACAGCCATCTACACCAAGTGGAGCCGGTCCTGTAGTGTGCTTCTGCTGCCATTTCCACTCCTGTAGGTGTACACAACAACATTCACGTACTGTAGATAGGGAAATTTGAAAAATTGAAATTTGAAATTTTAGTATGTATACGAAGCTTATCACTTAAAATTCCAACTATGACACATGTAGCTGAACATTAGTCAATTGAGTTCTAATTATTTCTGTATACCATGGCAACCACAAAACCCATGGTGTCTAGGCATAGCATAAGTAACCATTGGATGCACACCCTGTATCATTTCTGTTGAGGTTTACTCAAAAATCTCACCCTTTCTGTTTTCTATCAGCAAATTAATATGAATATTATTAGCCAAAGTGATAACTTTGGGAAGTACTATAGCGAGTACATGCAGTGCTTTGTCGACTGAGAGAAAATTCTTTCACATATGCTATTCACTCAGACACGCCCATTTCATCGATTCTCATTCTGTTGACTCCTAGTCAATTTTTATGGGACCGATATTTTAGTTTAGTGCATTTTTTAGATATTAGTTTTAAGGTGTGCTCACACTGAATCCAGTTTGAGACCGGTTCGGTAACAAAATTGGCAAAAGCGAATTTGATGTGAATTTGATGAAAATTTCAATCCACTTGCTCGCGTTCACACTACGAAACTGAATCTACTTCTGGCACTGACCACACCCACAAGGTGCAGCATCCTAGCATAATAGCACCCAACAAAAGCCATCGTAGCATCAGTACTTCAGCTAATAGTGCCACAACCACATAGACAAGAGCTCAGCAAAGAGAAGCGCTTGTTGCGCCACACATGTGCGGCAACAACACGCCTACTTTAGTTCTCATGCACAACAAATTCGCATTCTGTGCCCAGTGTGAACAAACCCTTAGTGTGTTAAGATTTCGTTTTAGGGTTTTCTTTTAATTCGGTTTAGGGTATAATATGCAATCATTCTGCAACAATATTATTTTGTTATTGCTAACTGAAGTGGTTATTATTTTCTAGCCAGTAAATGAGGAGCTCTGGTTAATGTTACAAAGTTTTTGAGATAAGAAATTGTCTTTAAAATATCACATTAATTTTCAACTGCACTAATGCATCTTCCCCAGCATACTGGAATTGGTATCCATGCAGATAGCTGCAGTGAGCATGCAATTCGGTACCTACCATCATGTCACCTAAGCACTGCTTGTTACAGCGTTAGTGTGTATAAAATTAAAGATGCATAATTATGCAATGAGCTGGCTGAGACATTGACATAATATCTGAGTGGTTTCAGTCTGGGTTTAGAAGTTTTGCAAAATCAGGCAGAGTACTGAACTCGGCTTCACTTGATGAGTGAAGGCTAGCGCTAAAACAGAAACTTTAGTGCAGAGTTTAATACGAGCCACACAGAGGTTTTATGGTGATGTTTATTAATGTCTTACCCGTGATGGTATATGCTCATTCACCTGAAATAATTCGCTCTGATGATGTATCATCGTGTGTCATATTGCAGCTCGAAGCGCTGTGCATGCAATTATTATTATTTACTTTTGTCACAGACATGAGTACAAATTAACAATACACAATTTTCTACTGTAGAAAACAATACTTGCTAGAATTCAGATTATTAAGCCTATGTCATGCAATATAGTGGACAAAAACGACTGAACCGGCGGCACATTCACCATGCATACCTTCACGTCCAGTATATCAATCACTGAGTTGATAGCTCGCTTATCAGGACCATCATGAGATAGGTCGTCGGTATTTAGGGTCCTTCCGCCCCATAAATAGAACTTTTCACCAATGGTAGCAGCTATGTGGCCGTGCCGAGCACGCGCCTCGCAGCTCATCTCGCAAGTGTCCCCTCGTTCGAGTCGTGGTCAAATTTATACGATCAGACCACGTGCACCGTCGACGCAGCAATAATGCGAATGTTTCTGCAAGCCTAAAATTATTTTCTTGCAGAATAATTATGTCAAATGATAATATTAAGACACCAACACTTAACAAATGCATGATTCAGTTAGCAACACGAATCTATTAAAAATTGATTGTAGCTTCAATAATTATGTAGTCTGTTAAGTTAGTCCAAATTTCTCCAGCTCAGAGACAGTGTCATTGCAAGCACTATACAGAGAGGAAGAGATACAGATAAAGCACTGATGCATGAATCCAATCATGAATCTAGGATATAACCCATATCGGCATGAACACACGCACACACACACACACACACACACACACACACACACACACACACACACACACACACACACACACACACACACACACACACACACACACACACACACTTGTTCTGTAATAAACACAGTGTTTATTACAGAACAAGCAGGCTGGAGAAGGTCAATGTGCACATTGCATAATAATAATAACTATTAATATACACGAAACTCAGTTCATGCTGTAAATGTCAAATAAGCACTTGGTGAAAGGATCTAGTGAGCAAACATCACTTATTTCAAGTTGTGGTTTAACTATTGCAGCACACATTAATGAATGTATAGTATGCAAGAGTAGTTGTTGTATTCTGCACCATTCTAGATCAGGTGTGATTCGGTCTCAGGCATGAAAATTGGATGTTTCTGGAGCTCTATGGGCTCCAGAGTGTTTGCTGAATTTAAATTTGGAATTACTGCCCCCTGTAGCTTTTGGAAGGATAGGCAGAAACACCAGGGTAGATGACAAAGATTCACTAGGTGAGTGACTAAATGCTGCCATGCCCTATCTATTGCAGGCATGATCACAACATCATCTACAAGAAAATAAAAAGATTTCTAACGAAATCAAAAGGATGTAGGGATAAAGAAATCTGCTACTGGTCCACAATGTAAACCAACAAGGAGCAAGCATGGAATGGTAACACGATTGACTTGCTAACAGACCATAGATCCCTACATCAGTGGCTGTACATAACATTTTGACTATACTATAAGCTAACCAATGCATGTCAGGTGTCAATCAATAGCAACTAGCAGAACTGCTGTAGTCAGCCACTGATGTAGGGATCTATGGTCTGTTAGCAAGTCAATCGTGTTACCATTCCATGCTTGCTCCTTGTTGGTTTACATTGTGGACCAGTAGCAGATTTCTTTATCCCTACATCCTTTTGATTTCGTTAGAAATCTTTTTATTTTCTTGTTTGTGTCCTTTTTTCTTTTACAGTGAGTTTTCAAATTTTTGGTGCAGTTCGAATTCGGCAAGATAATGTATCTCTCTTTTGTTTCCATCATTGATTTGGTTTGCTTTTCTTGACAATTGCTTTTTAACTTGTAGCTCCTAAATACTGAAACTAGCTCATGCATTCATGTATATGCTGCAGCCTGGATGCACAGCATACGAGCCCCGCCCACTCTGGTTTAGAATTTTCTGTATGGCTGTGATACTATCTGGCAAGCAGCAGAACGGTGATACTACACGACCTTACTCTGTGAGTTGTTCTTCGAAGACTCCAGACGCCAATATGCGCTCTCCATACGGCGATACTCTACATGTGTGTTTGGTCACGTGCGCATTACGTAATCACAATAATGGCGTCAAACACTTAGCTGACAACTGTTCTTGATCGTGAGCTCGTCAAATGTATATCGTCGTTTCGCTAAAAAGTAAGTTCAAAAGGCACATGCCAGGAGAATTTCACGACTGTTCGTGGGTGTTTTGGTCTTGACACTGCTCGCGTAAGGGCGCTAGGCGAGTGGAAAGAAAGAAAGAAGAAAACGAAGATGACGAAACGCGATTTTCACCGTTTCCAGGTTCGTCACTTTAGTAACAATTTCGAGCAATCTCCTTGCTACTGTAAGATGGGGCAACGCCAGAGAGCAGATCTAAGTGTCTTTGGACGTATAAAATTCATCACCAGGCGAAATATCAGCGTTTGAACGCTAATACATTGTATGTAGCCGCCATCTTCTTTTCTCGTTCATCCCTACATAGGGAGTCACTACCGTGCCTCCCTAATAGACGGGCCAAGCGGGCTTTAGAGTGCTTTAGTATAGCTTCTATAGCTATCAGCAACTTAATGATAATAATTATGACCAACAACTATAATACACATTGCGACAAATTTCGTGAAATAAGAACCAGATCCTCGGTTAAATTTAGATCCAGAAAACGATTATCGGGCCTGCAGCAACTTGTGCCAACTAGAGTTCAGTGAACACAATACCCTGGGCGCTGCAGCATGTGTTTAATTTTATACGAGTTCGCTCAGTCTCACAATTGTGGCACACCCACTTCCCGGAATGTTCTAATCGGTGATGTTGCTATTAGGAATAATAAATACTTTCTCGACTTTGCAGGTGTCTTTCAAAGAATAAATATTCAACAACGTACCAAGCTGTTGAGAGCTATTTCATGCAAAAACAGCCGCGTTTTTTGTACACACACACACACACACACACACACATTATACATACATACAAACATACAAACACTTAACCCTCCAGCACCTACGGCCTAAGGGTAATGAGCTGCTAGATGACAACAATTCCCAAATGGTACTTTGACACATTTTTAGCATATTTTAGTCTCTACAATACAGACAATCTCATTAATCATGGTAACATTTCCGTCTCACAGAAAAACTTATTAGAATTCCTACAGTACATGTATATTGAATATTATGGTTGCCTCTCTGATAAACATGCTGACTCACCATCCCGGTCTAATGATGGAGTAGTGTCCCGGAGTGGAGAGATCAACAACCGTTGATCCACTCCTAGTAGCCACGCCCCTAGCAACATCAGATATGGTACCACCATCCACTACCAGATCCAGCTGGGACCACAGTGACTCAAACTCCTATAGTATAGACATAACCATCAGGACGGATCAAGGATTTGAATGAGGAGGTTGCTTAAACTAGCCACACCCATTTTAATAAGTTACAGTCAAACCACTAAGACACAAAAACTGTAGATGTGACACAGATATGTGACCATAGATCAGAGACTATGAATTTAATAGTGGTATTGTGACTGTTTGTACAGCAAAGGGTCCTTTGGGTGCTTGAGCACAAAAACACCATTCTAGATATAGGGTCTATGATCGTGCATGCCGGAGACACTAACACTCCGTTATGAATATACCACTTCACTCCTCTGCAACTATGTGACCACAAAAATTATGAGACTGACTAGTCATGCAGCTAATTAATTGCACATGACAAGAACTTACTTATCACAACTGTTAACTCAGCACTCGGTGAAATTTTAGTTACACACTAATGTGCACATACTAAACGACTATGTGAAAAATGGCACTCACAGGTATCGGTGATGCTTTA
The DNA here is from genome assembly GCA_964017065.1 of Haliclona indistincta. Lineage (NCBI taxonomy): Eukaryota > Metazoa > Porifera > Demospongiae > Haplosclerida > Chalinidae > Haliclona > Haliclona indistincta. Next base: position 16,264,157 of record OZ024783.1, on the reverse strand, counting down.
AAGACACTTCAACACTAGCGTGTAAACAAGAGTACAATAATTAAGAAAAGTGTCGAACTTCAGATACCCGTGTAGAAAAACTGTGTATAAAGGAATGTGACTTCTTCACTTGAGGCAATCTTATAAACATGCGTGTAATCTTGTAGTCTCTTACAATCACCACATGGTCCTTGCTTATAGTCTAGGTATACCTGAACAATCTACGGTGCTTTCTCACATGCGACCTCACGGGAAGTCACGTTACTTTGTACACAGTGTTATTACATGGGTATCGAAAGTTCGACACTCTTCTTAATTACATACTCTTGATGGTTAAATTCAGATAGTGTGCGCATATGCACTTGATCAGTGGATCCAGGTTTAGGCAAATCTGTACCTACATGCATTCTAGTGTCACCACACATATTGAACCAGTATCACAATAGAGCGATATACATGCATTGCCAAACAATTGTCTTGTCGCTTTGAACTGTCGGCATATGGACCTGATTGGTGAAGATCTATGTCAAAACTGAGTTAAGCCTGATTTGATTTAATTTCAACTGTATTTCCTTGTGCAAACAAAGGCAATTTAGACATAACTTGAATAGCTCAATCACAATAATTAGCTTAAAAGCCCACAAAAAGGAGCATTGTCAGATATCTATTTATATACATGTACCACAACATAAAAAAATTGAATACTTTAAGCCCTAATGAACATTGGTGTCATAATTCAGAAATCATCATCTCACACTTTAACTGAACACTTTACTTTTGACGTACGTCGTTCCCGGGAACTTCCAATCGTTCTTTACTTATATTTTGCCACAAAGCTAACAACCATAATCATTATCCAATCGTTCTTTACTTATATTTTGCCACAAAGCTAACAACCATAATCATTATGGTTTTGACATTATGGCAGGCATAATGTCCTGTGAAGAGAAGACTGGCTGCCCTGCAACACACGCTACAGGCTTGTGCTTGCCAAACCCACGATACAGTAGACAGACAGACAGACAGACACACAGACAGGCGCAGGCACGCACAAAAAAGCAAGGAGCTCGCAGGAGGTACCAACTATGCCTCCCACTGCTGGTGTGGGCACCCTGTAGTTCCCACCTGTACCATTAGTGGTACAATGAGACACAATCGGTGTGCTTTGCTCCCCCAGTACAAGACCAGGTACCCGTTTTACAGATGGGTCGGCTGGTGGGCTGGAGTACTTGTTTTTTTTTCCTCCTGCTCTGGGATTCGAACCAGTGTCCTCCAGTGTCCTCTGGGTCATAAACCCAAGACTCTACCAGTTGAACCACCAGGGCACCCACACACACACAAACACACACACACACACACACACACACACACACACACACACACACACACACACACACACACACACACACACACACACACACACACACACGTGCACACACACACACACACACACACACTGTGACTGACTACTGTATTGTGACTCTCGTCAATCAATACGATGTCGACTAGAGATAAAATTGTTTTAAATAGAAGCCGCCTCTAAATAGAAACCAGAAACATACTAGGCCTAATAATTAAGTAGAAAGAAAATAATAGAGCCCATGCAACTGTAAGTAAGGGACTTGTTTGCATGACCATGTCCCCAGTAAACAAACAAATTAATATTCATAACTACTCACCTCAACACACAGAGTGCTCTGTTGGTTGCTGATGTTAGCACTGGTCAGAGCAATGGCTCCACTGAACTCCTTCATCAGCTGCAGTGTGAAGGCATGATCAGGCACCCTCACACCCACCGTCTCCCTCCCTGGATTGAGACTGGGGTTGAGAGACTCCCTCCTCTTTAGTACGAGAGTCACTGGACCAGGAAGAAGAGATGATAGTAGAGCTGTATCCACAGTGTTGATAGCCCATCTGTTAGTGTAGATAGCACAGCCATAATAAGTGCACCAATCAGTCTTGTAATGCACCACTTGAAATCTCACTATTAATTTTTGTGGAGTTTTGTGTGTTTTAAATCATGCAGCATTATTTTCAAGGGGCTAAATTTTCCTTAATACAGCACTTCAGCTATTTTGCAGGTTTAAATTTCATGAACAAGACCGACATACAAATTGATGCCCTACAATTTGAGCACTTATTTTTTGCGGTTAGAGCAAAACAAACCCTGAAAATTACGTGCTATACGGTATCTATAGACAAAACATATAATAAATTATGCCCTCATGTACTGCTAGTGTTTTAGCACCACTTGGATTTTTAATCCTAGAGATTTATGCAAAAGCTCAAAATTTCTCCTATAGTATTTTAAACCTTATGCAGCTGTATTGTTAGTTGCTTTACCTGTCAACATCCAAAGCACCGCCCACACAGATAGCTAGCGGCTTGGCAGCCTGTCTTCCTTTTATGGAATATATTCTCTGGATAGCCTCAGAGCACTGAGTTGAACAGGCAATACCATATATGGTATCAGTGGGCAGGGCGACCACACCTCCTCTCTCAAGCACTCTAGCCGCCTCTACAGCAGCACTTTTAATAGATTCCTGAGAGAAGAAAGACGCAATATTGACACAATGATAGTATTAGCGTCTAGAATTGCTGACCTGGTCTTCATAGGAGATTTTAACGATTTTAGCCATTTGCCTCGTGTGTAAGAGCTCTCTGTATCTCCGCACAAGTCTTTTTGAGCAGCAAACACGGGGCAGCATCAAATACTGCTATACAGCCCGTGATAGGGCTCTTGCACAATTAGTGTGCAACACGTGGAATGTGCAAGCCCCACCTATACCGTTTATTCTAAAAACGCGTGATTGTGATCAATTTTACGCGTTTCTTAGCAACGCCGCTAACTGTGCGCGCCACAAAATGGCTGCTGTGGAGTTCTCCACGGATCTGGTTCGTTTCGTCAATGAGAATCGTAAGAAACAGGAGACCTTCTACCTGCACAACAGAGCCGGTTTGTCTAAGAAGCTACGAGTAGCTATTGCTAAACAGAGCAACAAGGTTGGTCGCCATTCTTATCGATCAACACCGTGGGTCAATCTTTGTGTTTTCTTGCAGGCCTTTCGTCTGGTTTCCAGCACTAGTGAGCGTGTTGTTGCTGCCGGGCTGAAGCTACCCGTAATAGTACAGTACAGTCCGGACAAAGAGGCTGATTTAAATGAAGAGAATGATCGCCACGTTCACGAGGGACGGTTGGAAGTGTATGCTGACGAGAAGATGGTGCTGACAGTACCAGTGATGGGGTGAGAAGAGAGAGAGAGAGAGACCTCGCAATGGTAACCGTTAATGCTTTATTTTCTCTTTCAGGGAGCCACCATTTCCTCTACTCACAGTCTCTCCCTCTGTTGTCAAGTTCGGTTGCCTGGTGATGGCTAACCAGACAGCCTCAACTTCATTCACCATATCTAACATAGGCACTGCTGCTAGCTCATTCCAGCTCACTAGCTCTCCCTGTCCTTTGCCTCCTAGTCTCTCTGTTGCTCCATTAGAGGGTGAGATTGCACCTAGCGCATCACAAGAAATCAAGGTGACCTAGTGCTTTGGGGCAAGCTTCAGTCTAGTCCATTGATATTTATCTTCACATGCAGGTTCAACTCTTGTGTAGAGAGGTTGGAGATCTTAAGCAGAAGTTGCTGTAAGCATATGTAACAGACAACTGTATTCTTCATTCAGGCTCACTCACTCATCCACTTTCTCACTCATCCACTTTCTCACTCATCCACTCACTCACTCACTCACTCACTCACTCACTCACTCACTCACTGCTCACTCACTCACCCACTCACTCACTCACACTCACTCACTCACTCACTCACTGCTCACTCACTCACTCACTGCTCACTCACTCACTCACTCACTCACTCACTCACTCACTCACTCACTCACTCACTCACTGCTCACTCACTCACTCACTCACTCATCATCCACTCACTCACTCATCCACTCACTCACTCATTGCTCACTCACTCACTCACTCACTCACTCACTCATTCACTCACCCACTCACTCACTCACTGCTCACTCACTCACTGCTCACTCACTCATTCACTCACTCACTCACTTGCTCACTCACTCACTTACTCACTCACTCACTCACTCACTCACTCACTCACTCACTCACTCACTCACTCACTCACTCACTCACTCACTCACTCATCATCCACTCACTCTCACTCACTGCTCACTCACTCACTCACTCACTCACTCACTCACTCACTCACTCACTCACTCACTGCTCACTCACTCACTGCTCACTCACTCATTCACTCACTCACTCACTTGCTCACTCACTCACTTACTCACTCACTCACTCACTCACTCACTCACTCACTCACTCACTCACTCACTCACTCACTCACTCACTCACTCACTCACTCACTCACTCATCATCCACTCACTCACTCTCACTCACTGCTCACTCACTCACTCACTCACTCACTCACTCACTCACTCACTCACTCACTTGCTCACTCATTCACTCACTCACCCACTCACTCACTCACTCACTTGCTCACTTACTCTCTCACTTAGGCTACAATGATCTCACACTCTTCCCATCCTTCCTCTTTCCTTTCTTTTTCTCTTTTCTATCCTTCTCTCTCACTCCCTTCCTCCTGCTCTCCCTCAGCCTACACACTACTAATACTACAGCTCCGCCTGTCGAGGTCACCATCACTGCTAGCATCGTCCAGCGGCGTCTAGTCCTCAAGGAGCCCTCCTCCCTCACCGCAGCACCTGTGGTCCACCTGGGACCAGCTTACTATGGGATGACTAGATCCAGCGTCATGATGCTGTACAATGATAGTCCAGCTACCACCAGCTATATCACCACCATCGACACACACTGCCCTGGAACTGAACATGTATGTTCATTACATATACTGTACCATATAGCTGTCAATTTGCCGGGAAAATATTGCCGAATTAGCGAGCTTCCACCAAAATATTCGGTTTTACTATTACTGTAGTACATACATGTATACATGAACCAGGCGCTGGGTGCCAGAATCAAATCCACCACAACGCAAAATCCAGGTCAATTTGTCAAAAATTTTACCCTCCGAATTATTAATAAAAAATTATTGTATTTGTATGTAGTCATTTTTTGTAAATGAAAAATCGACACTGTTACATGTAAAGGTTTTATTATAATTAATACTAATTTTATGTTTTGTTCTCTTTGTGTCTCTCTGGTGGTATTGCTGCAGGGTGCTGATGTTAGTAGCAGTATAGCGAAGGCTACCACATCAGGTGGACTACACCAAGCTAGCTGGAGAGAACAAGGACAGGCCCCTCCTATCAATGAGCTAATCACTGTAAGCATCTCACTCGATCTAGACTATTTTAGTCTATTACGTTAGTCTTTTATTTTAAAAGTCAAAGTTGTGAGGTCGGATTTTGAGCACAATACAAATTGCAGATTGATTGACAGGTCTTTTTCGTGCATTATTCGAAATAAAAAAATCCGGAAAGATTCATACAGCGGTTTTCACGCTTCTTGCAAAATTTTATTTGTAAACTGTGAAGCGTGAACCGTACATTATCAGCAATAACTACACGCAGTAGTACTGAATCTCATCTATGCAATGCATATGACAAGTCTCTTTATATGCATTGCATCGATGAGATTCAGTACTACAGCGCTTGGACACCGTTTTATTGCTGATATTGTACGGTTCACGCTTCACGGTTTACGAATAAATTTTGCAAGAAGCGTGAAAACCGCTGTAGCTGCCCTACATGTACCATGTTCATAATCTGCATGTATTTAATTAGTTCGGTATGTGTACTGATTATAATAATAATTAATTTTTTGTACATTTTGTCTGTCTCGTTGTTTTGTTGTCTGTACAATGTAGGTCACTCCTAGTGAAGGCACGCTGAGTCCGTATGAATCTCGTGCGGTCCAGTTCTCATTCTGTCCCTCGTTCCAGTGCTCGTCCTTGGGCTGGTCTCATCACCAGGGACAGTACTGCAGGAGAGACTATGCTATTCTAGTCATGTTTAACACTGTTGAACTACAGCACACCAGCACTGACTCTGAGAGAGGTACAGAACTGTACTGTAATACAGAATAAGGCTGGTTACAATAAATTAATTATGTTGCATCAATGCAACACAGAATGATAATAATATTATTATTATAGATATTTGTGTCGCGTTGCAGTACAGTTTGAATTAGCAACGCAATGTAGCACAAACCACAGAGTCGTATTGTAATTTGTAGACCAGCCTATACACTGTATACTGCATTGTACATTATTGTTACATGTACGTGACCTACATAAAATTACACTGTTATTACAAAATCCAAAATCTGAGTCTTTTTGAGCAAGCAAGCTACATTGTACACTGTAGCTAGAGCTTTTGAAAATGCTGAGATTTTTTTGTCTATAAAAAGATTTCATTTTCATCACTAGCTTGCGCGTGTAAACTGTTACGAGCTTACTATAAAACATTGCTAGGATGGATGGCTAGGCTAGGATGCTAGGAGTAGGAAGAATCATGAATGATTTTTTCGGATCTTTAGGAACATGCAAAAATTAATTTCCCTACCTGTACATGTACTGACAGTACTGTACTGTATTACATGACTGTAGGTTAATCTGTTCTAAAAATAATTAATAATAATTATAAAACCATAATACAATGTTCTTAATGTTAACGAAGTATTCTCTTATACACCACATTGTGTATCTCTTCTTCTCCATGCATGCAGGAGGTGATTCCGTACTTGAGGTTGCTGTCACAGCCTCTGCTCATCCTGTCACTCTCTCATTCATACCGGAGACTGGTCTCCAATTTAGCCCCACCCCCATCAACCACTCCCAATCCCAGCAACTCACGCTAACCAATAACTCAGACACTCTTCCGATCTCGTTCAAATGCCGTGTCCCCGCCCACTACAAAGTGTCGCAAAAGCACGGAAAAATACCTCCGCAGAAATCTGTTTCGGTGGAGGTGACGTTTTTGCCTCATCAGATGGGTTGTCTAGATGGGAAGCTGTGTGTGGATGTGCTTGAGAGGGAGAGCGTGGTAGTGGAGACTGTGATGGTGCCTCTGAGAGGGACAGGAGAGAAGAATGTCATGGAGCAGACCAAGGAAGAGAAGAGAAAGAGATCAGCTCAAGTGAATGATCTGGCCGCTAGCATCCGACCACATGACAGTAGAGTACTGCTCAGGTGCATTTAAATCACACACATACATTGTACACATGTAAGACATTGATGTAACATTATTTCTAAGCCTTGTTAACCATTAATTTTACAATAAATAATGCCTCGATGGGCGGAACGACGAGGCATACAGTAATCGTGTTGTCTGCTGTTCTTTCTGTCTGTTACACCATTTTTGCAGCCCACGCTGAAAGGTAAGCACTGAAACTTGCAATGCAGGTAGAACTCGATATTATCTCGGTTGTGAACCAGCGAAAGTTCGATGCAAAGCTTTCAGTTATGGCGTGGTTTGCTTTTCCTGACGATCAGGACTTCTCAGAAAACAAAACTACCCACAGTAGACTGCCTAGTAGCTTGTAGGTTAAATGGATGGCAGCGCAGGTCCGTAGAAACTGCGCGAGGAAGCTACCTGTATAAACCAGAACCCGGCAGGCTACTGACATTGTAGTCACGCCCAGTTAAATTAAAATTACAATGTGGTCAGCACTGTTTGGCTTCTGATTGCGTAACTGTAAAATTGCGTAGTGATTCTGCTTTTGCTATTTGAATGCTGGCAGCTGAATATGAATCCTACTAAGTTAATAGCATTACATGCTCAAATTTTAGCAGAGGAGAGACTGGCTAATCAGAGAGAGCAGGACAGAGAACGTAAAGAGGCTCGACCTGCCAAAGAAGCACCTCAGCAGACGGAGGAGACTAGTCTGCTTATAGATAAACTCCCGATGACAAACCAATACTGTGCATATGTACCATCCGCTCCAAAGCCTTCACCTCCTCCAGCAGCTCAAACCGATCCAACACACTTTGTATCATCTATAAGCTTCAACAAAAGCTATTATACCCTCTTAAACTCTTCAACAAAATCATTACAACAAATCAGAATTATAAAAAAAACTTACTAAAATAAATCATCTCGCATTAATTCATACTATTAGTCATAATAACAATTCTTCGCTCAGGCTCGCCCCGCTTACATGTACATTCACTATAGTTATGACTTGCTGTATATGCTCGAATTTTAACATCCACCGAGGCATAGCCCTCACCAATGGTGCATTTTTTACTCTTGGGCAAATGTTTATCATATTCTTATTCAGCAAAAAATTTGACCCTAGCAACTCCACCTTTATAATACAGATAAACGCCCACATTTGTAAGTGACCGGTTGGCTTAGTGGCTAATGCGTTAGCCTTGTAACATGGGGTACCCGGGTAGACTATGCTGAAAAAAATTCAAAAAACCTTTTTTAATTGAGAGTGCTACCAGAGGCGTGGGTTCACACCCTTCGCAAGAAGGAGCGACTGGGATCAGTGTGAATTCCTCCCCAATAATGACTATGAAAGCAGCTGTCAGCACACAGCTGCCTGAGTTGTTGGCTCTGGATAGCACTCTGGCCGGAGGCCGGTAGTCCCGGGGTCTTCAGTGAGGTCTATCCATTGACCTGTTAAGGCTGTTTTTATTATAAAAATTAATGTGTTTTGTTTTATCATACAGCTAGGCAATCAACGATAGAAGCATACCAGCACATAATATGCCAATAATTTTTTTGCTTACTGTACGGGCTGGAATGCCCAGAGCGGACATTCCACTTTCACTTTTCATTTTGTAAAAAGCAAAATGAAAAGCAAAAATTATTAGATGCAGATCTTTCAACTGTAGAGCACACGTTGAAAGATGCATATTAATTTTAGCTTGAACCAGTAACCAGAGAGCGGTCGCTCATTCCTGGCTTCAGCGTGATGAGGATGTGTTTCGTGAGCCTGAGCGAGCCACGCCCTTCATCTCATAGTGCAATGACAAGGCTGCATGCATGCTTGGTCACTGGTAACGTGCACGTGATGCACACATTAAATCTGAAGAATTATTTATTAGTGCAGTGAACGCTGCATAAGTAGCAGGATCACTACAATCGTACATGGGGTAATATTATCTATGCTATAACTCTGTTGTGTGTGCCAGGATATGCGGCAAGCTTGTAATGTAATGTATGTGAAATGGTAGCATTCCACCGAGGCATCTGCACCTTTGGTGCTTCATTATTATTACTGTTTGATACATGACATATAAATTAAATGTAGTACAGGTACATGCATGTCTTCTACATGTCTTGGTTTTGATCACAGAATTTTTGTCTTTTTAGTTTGCTAGAAAACGACTGTGTTTTTATAGTTTGTAATTTTACCACTGTATACAGTGGAACCCCTCTTAGCGGACACCCCTCATCCCTCTATAATGGACATTATTTTATTGAATCCCAAAATAAAATGCATAATAAACCCCTTACCAGAGGACACCCTCTCTATAATGGACGATTTTCGTTGGTCCCAATGGTGTCCGCCTTAGAGAGGTTCCACTGTATACGCATGTACACACAAGAGTAGAACAGACACTGTACCTTTGCAATACTGTATACATTTGTATGTACGTGTTAATCACATTATTCTGGTGTAGGACTCACTTCACTAAGAAGCAACGCCACACCTACATTGACCCGGACTATGCCTACACTGAGGAGGAGGTGACTAGCATAGAGAGACACCGCCAACACTATCGAGACTATCTCAGTGACCTGAGAGAGAAGAGACTGCATCGATGCCTACACAAGTAAGCAATCCAGTACTTGCTGCATGGCTCTTGTCACTCTTCTATTGAAATGATTTTTAGGAAGCTAGCTTATTCTCATCAGCTCAAGCAGTGTGATATCGGTATCAAGCCAGCAGAGGGTCTCACTCCTCCTGTGCTAGACACCTCTACTATAGACCAGAGCTGCTCAACACAACCTAACAATGACACCAACAACATGGTAAAGAAGAGTACACTCTTTGCATAAAAATAACTATTGTGTTTGCCTCGTGTGTGCTGACAGTAGAAAAATATTTTGAACTCCGTTTTGTATTTGTACGACAATTGTCCGTACTATTTAAACAGTGACTATCGTACAAAAGGATTCCTTGAAGCCTCCGTACTAGCAGGTGCACAGAACCTGATACTAGCAAGGCGGCTTCCATTGTACGGCGATTACCATTTGAATAATTGTAAAATGGAAACTTTAATTTGTCCTCTACTGTGAAGTACACTGTATAGGTGCATGTGCAATAGTAAGTGATGCTGTATCTCTCTCTCTCTCTCTCTCTCTCCCTCCTTCTCTCAGGTACTGGTTGAGTCTCCTGCTACTAAGCCCTCTACTATAGACCAGGTTGATCAGTGCCATACTGTCCTCACTCCTAGACAACTCAGCAACATTATCATCAGTGAGTGAACCCTTCTCAAGTGTCAATAAAAATTAGTTTTATTACAGCTACATGTAGTTCCTGGCTTCTTTGACAGTAGCATTAATCTGTTCGATCTGTGTTTTGTTAACAACTTTGCTATTATTTCTTTTGCATGTAGAGCCATGCAGTGTAGAGTATGGTGAGATGGTGATCAACACACAGCACACACAGGATGTACAGCTATACAACCACTTGAACCAACACGTCATGATCACCTTCAAGGTAACACACTAACAGGCCTAGGACACTTACCTACACACTCATTCGCTCACTCACTCGCTCACTCACTCGTTCACTCAATCACTCACGCACTCACTCTCTCGCTCACTCACTCACTCATTCACTCACTCTCTCACTCTCTCTTTCACTCACTCATTCACTCACTCACTCACTCATGATCACTCTTTCACTCACTCACTCTTACACTCACTCACGCACTATTTCGCTCACTCACTCGCTCATTCAATCACTCACACCCTCTCTCACTCACTCACTCTCTCTCTCTTCTTCTCTTCTTCTCAGGCTAGCTGTCCTTCTCTCAGTCTCTTCATACCAGCTGCTAGTACTAAATCCGGCAATACTCACCAACAGCAGCAGTCCAGCCTCTCACTCATCTTGCCTCCATCATCCTACACCACCCTCAGTGTAGCTCTGATCAGGAACACCACTGGATCATACCATCAGTCAGTACTAAAGGAATCATAATGCTCAATATACTATACACTATACTACCGTATAGCGGGTAATTTTGGAGGGTCAAAATTTTGGCGAATAACCCAGATTTTGTGTTTGGCGAATTTAATTTTTGCGTCAAGTGCCTGGCTCACGTATTACTGCAATAGAAAAAGCAGATTTTGGCGAATTTTATTTGGCGAATGCTTGACGATTTGCCAAATATTCGCCTAAGTTTCCTCCCGCCAAAATTACCCAATACTCAATTGGATTTTCTCAACTCTATTGACAATAATTATTGAATCCCAAATACATTTTGTACACATGTATAACCCTCATAATGTACATGTATAATAAACCCCTGACCAGGACACCCTCTCTATAAAGGACAATTTTTGTTGGTCCCAATTCCACCGTAGAGAAACATCACAGTTTACTACTGTAACATCAAATTTGTTAGGGCTGTTGTTTTTACCCTCCTTGCTATGTGCATTATAGGGAGTATTGGAAAATGTGTTGTTGTTGATTCTTCACGTTCCAATTCTCACCTTGTGTAGGAGTATACAGGTTAATATTAACAGGAACTCCCCTCAACACATCCCGGTATCAGCTACTGGCGTCAACATGTCACTACGCCTCTCCACCTCCTCTGTCACTCTGGAGCATCGTGATCTAGCCCCGCCCACCCAAGGTCTCCAGGGCAACGTGTGCCTGTACAACCCACACACTGTCCCGGCTAGCTTCAAATGGGAAATGAGCGAAGAGGCTCAAAAATCACTCTACATAACCCACCCAGAAGGAGTCGTGCCTCCGCTTAACTCGCTCCTATGTGAGTTTGTAGCTCAAGGGTCTTTCCACTGCCCCCCTGTTCTACCTCTTTCTCTGCTTGTCGATGGCGGTCAAGAGCAGGAGGTGGAATGTGCCGTGCATTATGGCGTGCCGCAGTGCTCATTTGATCAGAGCAATGTGCTGTTTGGAGCAGTACCTCTCAATCTTACCACTAGCAAGAGCATAGTGCTGAAGAACACAGGCAAACAACACGCTTACTATACTGTGAGTACTGTAACACACACTGCTTTAATTTTTCAAGTTACTATAATTGTAAAAAAATTGTTGGTGAACGTGTACATGTACATATATGTACTAGGTAGGGGTTGTACAAAGCAAGATTCACGTGTCAAGAACTATTACTGTAGAATTTGTATTTTTGCGGCACAAAAATTCCATGCAAATTTTTAGTGTCACCTTAATTTGAACTTGAAAAGCACAATACAAATTTGTATTGAACAAAAACTTTTTGTTTGCAAAATTTTCTACTCATGAAATTTAAACGCATGTGAAAGTATATGTAGCTCTACAATACAGCACTAGTACATAGATGTAAAAATACAATCATGTAATCACACTGCTGATTTATTCTACAGGTGCTGAACAGTAAGAACTCCATCTCTTGTCTGACAGTGACTCCTAGTAGTGGTTGTGTGCCTGCTGGTGGTAGTACTGCTATCACCCTCACACTGCGTCCTACAGCACAGTCATCTCGTGTGATCGATGGTCCACTCAAGATCAAGCTAAGAGAGGGACAAGTGTTTAAACTAAGGGTTGCAGCTAGAGTAGAGACACCCAGAGTCATGATTGATAAGGTGTGTGGTTAGTCTGGTCCTCAGGGTCAAGAGCGCAATTCAGGGGCATGATGAAGGGCGAGGTGCAAACCAGATGAGAAACTAGTGTGTAGTCTACTGGATAGGTACTATGTATAATACCAAGGGCTCATCGAACCTTAGCGGCAGTCAATACTGTTTACTGTGTGAAGAGTCATGACTCCTAGGGATTTCCCTGTATACACACCTGGTGATTATACAGGGAAAATCCCCATTGCAGAGAAGTAATACTATAATTTTTCCCTGGCGGTGCCTTTGATCTTTGTGGCTGCTATGGTACAAACATGCATATCTATGATGAAACTTTAAAATTTTTAATAGTTTAATTGGGTAAAATATTCTACAATGTGTACATGTATGTACAAAAACTGAAAAATGAAAGCTACATGTACATGTATTCTCACATAATGCAGAGTCACTCTCAAGTTATTGTCATAACTTTCACATTACGATTTTGAAACACTCATGCAGTATGTAATATTCTTGCAAGCTACTGTACACGTTTATTCTCTAAAGTTTTTATCATGTATACGTAGATCTTCACTTTTCCTCTCTCTTTATCTTCACGGATGAAGGCTTGATTGGTATCATCATCGTCACGATGTGGAGACATATTACTCCATGCATGCTTAGCATCTCTGCCTCGACAGATGCATACCTTCCTGAACCCCATTACCGGCCAGCTTCCTGCGAATGAGATTGATTTCTGTTGATTCTCCTCTCCACGCACAGAATAGTGAGCTGCAACTGACATGTTGACACCATCGAAACCACTAACTGCACACTCATTCCGCTTGATATCACGGAGAGGCCATCTGCCCTGCACTTGTACCCTGTCCTCGAGAGTAAGATCATATTCAGTACGGTTATTGATGACAAAAATGAAGTCTGGCAGCCTCTCTCTGCGAAAACGAGCAAAGTCATCAACAACTTTTTTGTCAGCATCTTCATTAGCTTCTACTGCGTATTGAGCATAATCCAATTCTTTGATGTTGTATTGGAAAATATAGTAATCACTTCTGCTGCATATCGTAGCAGTGTTGCCATGTGCTGCATGGTCATGCACTTTTTTCACATTTACTTTGTACCAAGGATTTGTGTTTGTAGCTTTCCCAGCAAAGATGCCAATACTTCTGGCACCAACCTTCGGCCAGTTTGCATAAAGTGTTACTGATCGTGCACCAGGTTCATCATCATCAGATGTGAACACAGCTGTAAGATCGATAATATAGCTATTACCGTACAAAGCAGCGACACATTCTCCTTTCTTTATGTCACTAAGTGGCCAACTATCTCCTCCTTTTGACTTAGTGCGGAGCAGGGTGTGCTTGGTCATGTTTTTGATCGAGAAGATAAATTTACATGCTGCACTTTGAGAATTTTCCAACAGACGGCCAATCGCTGTATCATGGTCACCATCTGGTACTCGAGCCAAACCTTTATGTGCTGGTAGCATTTGTGGATTATATGCAGATAATGACAGAGGACCTGGTAATTCAGGCAGTAATTGCCGATACATGTCTGCTGGTGCTTCATCTCCACTACTTCTAATGCTCGTTTCATCTTCTAGTTGAACTCGTTTATAGGAAACAGCCATCTTTTACACAATGTCTCTGCAAGGCATGTACAGTATATTTTCGTGGTACATGTAGAAGTTGCACGTACTCACCTTTTGTTAGCCAATGCTGTGCACTATAGCCCTTTTCAGATAGGTTGTCTGAAGGAAACATACAAGGGTGCAGCTTGTAGTTTAAACAATATTAACACTACAATAACTATAGCTCACTGACCATTGTAATAGTGAACCACAAGCTTCACCCTGTCTGTTTCTTGTGACAACCTATCCTCAAAGCGCTGTATAGAACAATGGGTCAACAAGGATAGACAATAGCAGCATTGTCCACTATAGAGTTGATTCTTGCATGGGGGGAAGTCCATGTACCTACATTATTTCTGTAAATGTTCTGCCCACATTTGCATTGTCCAGCCCATGTTTACATTTTGCCAACCAATGCCAGGAAACAAAAATAGCATGCAGTGTTAGTCTAAAAATAGCGTGCAGTAATAGCATAAAAGTATGGCAGTGAAGCCAGTGATAGCATAAAAATAGCACGCAGAGATGGCATAATGTAGTGATAGCATAAAAATAGCACGCAGAGATGGCATAATGTAGTGATAGCATAAAAATAGCACGCAGAGATGGCATAATGTAGTGATAGCATTAAAAAAAACAGAATGCAGCAAGGCACACTCTGAATCATCAACAGTGTTTGTTCACTGATGCTACATACGCATCACCATTGTGCTAAATAATCAGATTTTTTGGATTGAATCAGCAAGCATGTCGTCACTAACTCATGCACTCTGATCTCACTATTGAACAATTTATACACTGTATAAGGAATTTGGACTAAGTTTTGAAAACCACACTGCTGCTTGTTTGTTGCTTCACCAATGAGGAAGTTACATTATACATTTCATGCATGTATTAGGGAGGCACGGTAGTGCCTCCCTATGTAGGGTTGAACGAGAAAACAAGATGGCGGCTACATACAATGTATTAGCGTTCAAACGCTGATGTTTTGCCTGGTCATGAATTGTATACGTCAAAAGACACTTAAATCTGCTCTCTGGCGTTGCCCCATCTTACAGTAGCAAGGAGATTGCTCGAAGTTGTTACTAAAGTGACGAACCTGGAAACGGTGAAAATCGTGTTTCGTCATCTTCGTTTTCTTCTTCTTCTTTCTTTCTTTCTTCAGCGCGCCTAGCGCCTTTACGCGAGCAATGCCGAGACCAAAACACCCATGAACAGTCATGAAATTCTCCTGGCAGGTGCCTTTTGAACTTAGTTTTTAGCGAAACGTCGATATAAATTCCGCGATTTCTCGATCGTGATCCATTGTCAGCTAAGTGTTAGACGCCATTGATGTGATTGCGCAATACGCACGTGACCAAGCAGTGGTTAGCGCACGTGACCAAGCACTAGCTTGAGTATCGCCGCGCGCCTTATGGATCACGGAGAACACATACATGTACATGTATTTGTCTGGAGTCTTCGAAGAACGGTAAGCTGGTATAGGATCACCATTCTGTGCTTGCCAGATAATTACAACCGCCGTACATGTCTACAAACAATTGTGGGCGGGGCTCGTATCCACTGCATAGCGCATGCATGTGTAGGCGAGCTGATATGTACAGCATATAAACAATTATTATTAGCTACAAGTTTAAAATTCTTAATAATAAAGAAAAGCCACCAACAACAGGAAAACTAAACCAATGGTGGAAACAAAGACAGCTCAGTACGTGCATGATATTGAACTGCACTTCGCTGAAAAAGAAAAAAAGGACACAAACAAGAAAATTAAAAAGATTTCTATCGAAATCAAAAGGATGTAGGGTAGTGAAATCTACCACTGGTCCACAATGTAAACTAACAAGGAACAAGCGTGGAATGGTAACACGATTGACTTGCTAACAGACCATAGATCCCTACATCAGTGGCTGTACATAAGATCAATATTTTGTCACAAGCTGAATGCACATTAGGTGTCAGTCAACAGCAACTAGCTGAACTAGCTATAACCAACCACAGCAGCCACTGATGTAGGGATCTATGGTCTGTTAGCAAGTCAATCGTGTTACCATTCCACGCTTGTTCCTTGTTAGTTTACATTGTGGACCAGTGGTAGATTTCACTACCCTACATCCTTTTGATTTCGATAGAAATCTTTTTAATTTTCTTGTAATAATTTTGTGCTTATAGAGCTACATGTATAGATTCACTGCTTTTGGATGACCATCATTATTTTTGATTCAATTACATCTCCTGGTTACATGTATACTCTTACATTATACAATACACAATGTAATAAATTATGAAGAATTTTAGCTGACAAACTTACTGTAGCCATGGTCATGCACTCTTTCACATTTACTTTGTACCAAGGATTTATGTTTGTAGCTTTCCCAGCAAAGATGCCAATACCTCTGGCACCAACCTTCAGCCAGTTTGCATAAAGTGTTACTGATCGTGCACCAGGTTCATCATCATCAGATGTGAACACAGCTGTAAGATCGATAACAATTATAGCTATTACCGTAAAAAGCAGCGACACATTCTTCACTCTTCATCATATTATACTAAATGGCCAACTATCTCCTCCTTCTGACTTAGTGTGGTACAGGGTGTGCTTGGTCATGTTTTTGATTGAGAAGATAAATTTACATGCTGTACTTGATTGAGAATTCTCCTGCAACAGATAGTCAATAGCTGTATCATGGTCACCACCTGGTACTCGAACCAAATCTTTATTTCTAATAAGTGTACATGTACCTGAGTATAGATCTACTGGCAGTAGTGGTTGATCTTGTGCTAGAATATTGGCAGTCGGTGCTTCATCTCCACTTCTAATGCTTGAGTCATCTTCTAGTTGAACTCGTTTATAGCGAGCAGCCATATCCTCTACACAATGTATCTGCAAGACATGTACAGTATAGTGTATTCTATGGTAGAAGTTAGCTAATGCAGCGTACTATAGAGCAATACCTGACCTGAAATGACCAATGATACTAGCCCAATTGCAGGCGACTGCACTGTATTGATAAGTCGGCGACGTTAATTTTATTGTTAATCATTGTACATCAATAGCATGCCAATAGTATTGTATAATTATGTCACAATACATGTAGCATGACAATGGTATTGTATACGTATGTAACATCAATAGCATCGTTAGCATGCAGAAAGCACACTCCTGGATCATTCAGACAGTAGTGTACAGTCATGGCAAGTCTGTTTGTTGTGTGTAGATAATCTCATGACAGATTTACTCATATCTTGTGCAGGTTACTATTGCACAAAATTAATGTATGACAATCACGGACTACACTTAATGTGCATGCATGCACATTTGCAGTACATGATCACCAACACACATTACACCTGTATCCATTCTTCTACATGCAGGGTCAGTTTTGTTTTGGTGGAGTCGAGTGTGGCAGTGAATGTGTGCTACCATTCTCACTCATCAATAATGTACGTTTAGATAATTAAAATAATAATTGTTATAAAATCTTAATAATTATGTCTGTTGCACATTTAACATCACATCTTTATTCTTATTCTGTTAGGGAGCCACACGTGCTAAAGTGACCTTTGACCTTTCAGCATTTCCTGACTTCACTGTAATACTGCCTCCTCGTACTATCAATGGTGATGAGTCCAGTAGTAGTGCTGTATCCCCACTCACCTCATCATCCCTCTGCACCGCTGCAGTGCAATCCATCACTGTACAGAATAACAGCTCTGTACAGTGTAAGATGATCTTTGCACCTAAAGAGGTATATACGACACTATGTACACATGTACTCAGTGACTGTCAGCTAACTAGGAACCAAACAGCCGGTCTATAGCAGTTACTACCTGGTTACATGTATTACAGCCAGCTAGCTACATTGTACTTGTAGGAACCAAACAGTACACTTCTTTTACAACATGATCTGTACATTATACGTATTTTGCATAATTTCAGGTAGCTGCCTATGATTGTCTTCTTCCTGTGCTGGTCAATGATCTGAAGGCACCCTCTCCTCCTCCCTCACAATGGCCGCCATCACACACACCATCTCTAATCACTGTGGACGGACCTTGTAAGCTACACTCCTGAAATTTTGCTCTTAACCATCTCTCCCTCCCTCCCTCCCTCTCTCCCTCCTTCCCTTCCTCTCTCTCCCTCCCTCTCTCTCTCTCCCTCTCTTTCTACCTCCCTTCCTCCCTGCTTCCCTCCCTCTCTCTCTCTCTCTCTCTCTCTCTCTCTCTCTCTCTCTCCCTCTCTCTCTCTCTCTCTCTCTCTCTCAGTACCCTCGCTGGAGGACACTCCCTGTCGTCGCCTGCTAGCTACAGCTCTCCGTCAATCCTACCAACCTCCAACAATCCGTATAGCTAGCCCCACCCATCAGCCCCTCCCATCAGGAGCACCAGTATCATCAGGACATGTGTCCACTAGTCCAGCATGCATCACAGTTCATCCTGTACCACTCAGAGTCACAGTGGAGGCTCAGTTTGTGGTCATGGTGGATGACACCCCTAGGTTAGCAATATGTGCATACGTGCATAAAATTCAGGAATAAAAAGGTTAACTAGAATTTGGTGCTTTTAGCGCTCCAATGACACAAAACAGGATAACTACTACATGTATTAAATTTTTTAAGAAAAATATTATTATTGCAAATTTACTCTGTACATGTAAATTTCTTTCAAAAAAGTTTTCAAAAAAATCTCCATCAACTACTATTTTAACAAACAAATTTTTATATCACCCGAACTTAAAACTGTTTTGTCTTAACAAAATTATCTGTTCCTACTATTCTTATTATTCTTGGTGTTTTTCTTGTTTCTTTTTGCTTTTGGGTATGCCCCTCGTTATTAGCCTCTGGCTATTTGGTCAGTATCCAGCACTATTGTGTAAACTTGCTTAAATAAAAAATTAAAGCATTAATTTTGACCCGTGTTTTGTTCTTCAATTTCAGTAATATTGATCTATCAGTTAGTCTACCTGAGGGCTACTCTAGTGATCCACTGATCACCATCTCATTCCTGGATGACTCTCTCTCAGCATCTGCTAGTAGTAGTGATGGCGCCGCCAGTGGAGCTCCAGTAGAGGTGCCCTGTATCATCACCTTCTGCTCCTCTAGACCCATCTCAGTCACTGATCACTTCACCATCACCAACACAAGAACTGGACAAAAGTGGGTTGAGAATATGGACACTACTAGCAAGTGTCTGCACTGTGTTTTGTCTTCTGTGCATAATAATTATTGTGGATATCTGACATAAGACTGTACAATCTTAATTGATTTCCACAATGCATGCACCCTTTGAATACATGTACATGTATCTTGCCGATAATTTAGAGTATTTTGAGCGTGCATTGAATTGAAGACTGTAATGCTGAGATTCAAATCAGCTAGAACATGCACATTGCGTGCATCGTACACTGCAAGACAGAAATACAGTTGTGGGACAAGAAACTGTCGCAGGACAAAACTTTCCACTGTTTTAGTTTAAAGAATGACAAAAATTATACATTGTTTGTATGTCATGCATTTGCGAATTTCTCTCACGATAGTTTTCCACTTCTACCTTCACTGTATTTTCCACTCCTTTCTCAATACAAGCAGCAAGCAGATACCATTCTCAGTAGCTGCTGATAACAATGTGTTCACTGTCTATGAGTTCCTCTCACGTCACCTCAACTCCAGCACTATACAGACCGATCAGTATGGTGTCCCCTCGCTCACCCTCTCACCCTCCTCCTCCTTCACTCCTGACACACTCAGCTCACGGGTCAGCCTCTTGTCCTCTGCTAGTCTAAGGGACAACAACTTTGCAAGCACCACTTCATCTTCAGCAGACTATGCGGACATGTTTCTACAGGTGAGTGAGTGAGTGAGTGAGTGAGTGAGTGAGTGGGCGAGTGAGTGAGTGAGTGAGTGAGTGAGGGGGCGAGTTAGTGAGTGAGTGAGTGAGTGAGTGGGTGAGTGAGTGGGTGGGTGGGTGAATGAGTGAGTGAGTGGGTGGGTGGGTGAGTGAGTGAGTGAGTGAGTGAGTGAGTGAGTGAGTGAGTGAGTGAGTGAGTGAGTGAGTGAGTGAGTGAGTGAGAGGGTGGGTGAGTGAGTGAGTGAGTGAGTGGGTGGGTGGGTGGGTGAGTGAGTGAGTGAGTGAGTGAGTGAGTGAGTGAGTGAGTGAGTGAGTGAGTGAGTGAGTGAGTGAGTGAGTGAGTGAGTGAGTGAGTGAGTGAGTGGGTAGGTAAGTGAGTGGGTGAATGGATAAATGAGTGAGTGATTTTCATGTACATAATCTATTCTTCAGGATTGTATGTCAGCATTGTGTCGTTACATTGCTGTCAATGGGTGGAGCTCTGGTCTAAAACACATCACGTCACCAACTGACATTGTGGAGCGTGTCGGTCAAGGTTAGCACTATATTACTGTGCCAATACACCGCCAATACATGTACAGTAATGCTTCATGCAATACTGGAAGTTTAGAGTGTCACCTTCATGCACTAATGTGTTCAGTCTCTGTAGTCACTGTTGTCTTTACTCTCACGATGGAGGAGGAACAGAGACTGAACACATTATTGTACGTGTATGTAAAGGCGGTGCTCTGCAATTTCCATTGTTTCCAAGTATCTTCAGCATTGCAGTAAACTGTGCTTTCATTTCCCTCTTAGATCAAGCTGATAGAATGCATGGTCGGGCCAACGGGTCATCTCGTGGTAAGCTCCTGGACTTGTTGAAGCACCTGACCGGGCATCTGCCTCCCGGAGTGTCCTCGATTCCTCCTGCTTGCTTCACTGCTGTAGAGAAGCTCAAACAGCACTATCATGAGCTGAACGCTGCTCTCAGAATGATGAGGTCAGTGCATGATGTATACTACTACAGTGGAATGGTGGAACCCCTTTTAGTGAACACCCCTCATCCCCTCTAAAATGGACACTTACTGACACCCAAATATAACCTACATAATGTATAATAAACCCCTGACCAGAGGACACCCTCTCTATATTGAACAAGTCTGTTGGTCCCAATGGTGTCTGCCTTAGAGAGGCTCCACTGTATTCAATTCACAGCAAAACTTTTGTTGGAAACTCATTTTGACATGAATAAAAATTTGAAATTCTCCCTTTCTGAAATGATCGTTTTTTTTTTCAAAATAACCCATGCAGAAACTGCTTTATGTGTCACACTATGTACTGTTATGTTGACTTACAATGTACACATGTGTGTGGTCCTGCAGGAATGATGGTGGTATGCTGGGTCTGACAACACCAGACCTGCTCATGGACTATAGTGACTATGCTACATGGACTAACTACCAACACACTAGCGACTTATCACCAGCCGCTAGTGGGGGCGGGGCTAGTCAGAAGCACACCAGCACAACATCAGCTATCAACCCCTCCTCCTCAGCTAATGATGGTGTGATGAGTGAGGATGAGTTCAATCACTCATCTCTCAAGATCTGGACAGTGCTACTAGCACAACTCATGAAGGTTAGACTCGACTGAAGTTATGATACATACTGTATATGTACGGTGATGTACCTGAACCGTACAACAGGATATTTTCAGGAGAAAATTTCCATGAATGCATAAATTTGCGAATATTTTTTTCATGAATGGCCTACCTGTACATGTACATCTGTATTTTAGCACATTCGTGGAAATTTTCTCTTGAAATTCTTAACAAGAATTCTTTGAAAGTTTTCCTCTACGGTACTTTGTTACATAATAAAATTATTAAGTTTCAAATTTTTATACATGTCCCTCCTTCTCTCTCTCTCTCTCCTTCTCTCCTTCTCTCCCTTCTCTCTCTCTCCTTCTCTCTCTCTCTCTCTCCATCTCTCCCTTCTATCTCTCTCCCTTCTCTCTCTCTCTCAGTTGTATGTTTTGCCACGAGTGCTAACACAAGTGCCCAGTCACATTCTCCGTCAAGTTATGGAGAGAGAAGAAGAGGTTGAGATGGAGGAGGGAGAGTGCAGCAATGTGTATAGCAGAGCAGAGATGGTGTTACTGGAGTGGCTCAACTACTACTACACTAGATACAGCAGGAGAGTGTTTGGGAATGGTTAGTAATGCACACTGAACAGTGGAACCTGGGTATAGGGGTCACTGTCTGCTTATAACAGTCAGCTAGCTAGGGACCAAACAGTACAGTGGAACCTGTCTATAGTGGTCACTGTCTGCTTATAACAGCCAGCTAGCTAGGGACCAAATAGTACAGTGGAACCTGTCTATAGTGGTCACTGCCTGCTTATAACAGACAGCTAGCTAGGGACCAAACAGTACGTCTAGTATAGTGATCACTGTCTGCTTCAAGACTACAAATAGTCTCTCTCTCTCTCTCTCTCAGGTGCTGTATCTCGTCAGGTCTCATCGTTTGATCTTGATCTCATGGACTGCACTGTACTGGCATGTGCTGTAGCAGCTCATGTTCCTCATCTAGTGTGTACCTTGTCCAGATCCTTCCTCCCTCTCTTCCTTCCTCTCTACTTCTTTCGGCCTACAGTACATGTACCTCTCTCTCTTTCCCTACATTGCTCTCCTCGTTCATCCATCTCTCTCCTCCTCACAGGTTGAGTCTCATTTGTGCAAGATGTACTCCGAGCCCAGCACACCAGAGCAATGTACTCACAATGCTCTACTACTAGTGAATGCTCTCAACAGTATTGGAATCAACTATGACATACAGGTACCCAACACACTGTCAACGTATAGAAGGTTTCGAGCAAACATTTAACAAATGTATATAGTTTACTTGTACATGTACAGTGGAACCTCGAACACCAATCATAAAAATGAAAAAAATTCATTCGAGAGGTGTCATGAAAAATCATGAGACACCTCTCGAGTCAAGACACTACTTGTATGCAATGGTGTCCGGATTAGGGTTCCACTGTACAGTTCATGTACATTACTCTCTGTACGTGTATAGATGCAGGTGCTGTTAGTACTATTTTTTCTATTTTGTGTGTATAGGCGAGTGATCTGTCAGCTCCTAATCCTCTCTCTCTGGTTCTGTTCACGGCTCATCTCTTGCTGGCCCTCCCTCACTACACACCATCACACACCCTCACACTAGAGGCACCCACACACTCACCTACATCATACAAGGTCAGTCTAGTTACATGTACACACAATGTAGATAAAATGCTCTGTAACATCTATCGTAGCATGTAGTGAACAGTACCTTTCACGAGTATATGTAACGTCACACGATACAATGCTCGGCTCCAATGATTGTGAGCGCATGTGGAACGACTGCGAGTCATGCACACATCGTTGTGGACTTGTTCGTGAGTGATGCACTTGCAGTTTTATGTTTTGCTTCAGGATCAAGTTTTATAGTGTGATAATTTTGATAATATTAATTGATAAAAATTTGAAAATTTGATAAAATTAAAACTTTGATAATAATAATTTGTTTTGAATTATTGTTATAGATCACAGTTGATAACCCCAGCTCAAGACCGCTCATCTACACAGCTATGATCAAGGGACAGGATGCTAACAGTTTCTCTGTACCTGACAGCACCATCAAGGTACAGATCAGACTCTCTAATCCTTACAAAATGTTTTGTAATTTTGACATCCGTGTTTGTGCATAAATTTTTTGTTGAATAGTGTGCATGTTTTTTTCACAACTTTTGTAATTTTACTTTTTTCTCCTCTCTCTTCCTCCCTTCCTTCCTCTCACCCTCTCTCCCTCTCTCTCTCTCTCTCCCTCCCTCTCTCCCTCTCTCTCCCTCCCTCTCTCTCTCCCCCTTCCTCTCCCCCTCCCTCTCTCTCCCTCTCCCCCTCCCTTCTCTCTCCCTCTCCCTCTCTCTCTTTCTCCCTCCCTTCCCTCTCTCCCTCCCTCCCCTCCCTCTCTCCCTCTCTCCCTCCCTCCCCTCCCTCTCTCCTTCTCCCCTCTCTCCCTCTCTCTGTATCTCTCTCCCTCTCTCTCTCCCCTCCCTCTCTCTCTCCTCAGCTGTGTGGTCGTAAGAGTGTAGAGGTGGTGGTTCATTTCACTGGTCATCATGCTCGTGCTCACACTGCTCTTCTGCTGCTGGTCGGTGAGATAGGAGTGGGACTAAGAGGACAGACACTCAGCTTCACACTGCAGGGAAACATCACTGGAGCACCTCCACTGGTACGTACAAAGTGTATTATAAATGTACCTTTGAGTCACCGTCACCTTCTGTGTACATGCATACCAAAAGTTCACACATGAAAAATTTTCATTTTTTATCCTCAAAGCCGCAAAACAATTTATCCACAAAAATTTTCGTCATCTTGACAAAAACGTGAAATGGTACAATGTAACATTACATGTACTGGAGTTTAAATTTTAGTATAATGTACATGTACATGTACATGCACTTGTATTAATAGTTAATATTGGTACACGTGTGCTGATGTTCACTGGTCAGATTTGAGATTTACTATAATATTCTCTTATTGCAGGTCAACACAAAGGTCACTGCTGGTCTCTTCAGCACTGTGGAGTTCCCTCTCTCGTTCATGTCACCATTCCCTCAATCTGCTGACTTCACCGTCAGTCTATTCGAAGGCAAAGTGATCCCTTCCCTGACAGCCTCGTGTAGCCCACCAAAACAGCAGACTAAAGGAAAGAAGAAACGAAGAAGCAAGCAAGCTGTAGCTATAATTCCTATCACTGCATTACAGCATCGTTCAGACTGCAGTATGCGAGTTTTCCACTGTGAACAAAAGAACGTGACACTCTCTGGCGATGGAAAAATCAACTCTGTGCGTCTTTTAGTAACTCCGCTGAAAGTAGACTCACGGCAATGTCATGTTCTACTCAGAAATCCTGAATTCGGCGACATAGCTGTTACAGCAACTTTAAGCGTTGCATTGCCTTCCCCCTCCTTTCCGCTTTCTTCGAAGCTGCATCAAAGCACGGTCATGGACGAACAGAAGCGCACTCTACACCTGAAAGTGTTGTCAGGTGAACTTGTGAGGGAAGAGCTGATCATTGAAAGCAGCAATCCGCTCCTAGAGCAAGCAGCCATAACGATCAGCAAGTGGGGGATGAGTGAGGAAGAGAAAAGAAGACGTGAACTGACGAACACAATGAAGTACGCCTCTCTCAGATCAGCGATTGAGGCACTTGAACTGGATGACTCGCCGAAATCACATTGGAACAAGATGTCTACTGGTTCAGACAAGGTCCACTACACTGTTAAGAGTACTTGTGACTTGCTTCGTGTGCCCGAGGCTGTCTCGGTCCAAGGGAAAGAAGGCGGAAGGAGTATTCTCCCGATGGAGTTCATAGCGGAATATGAAGGGCATTATTCGTGTGAGGTTGTGCTGGCGTCACGTTACGATGTGAGGGTGTATAATGTGGAGGTGACAGTGATGGGGCGTGGTCGATGTGCTGTCATGGAGATGAGGACGTCAGCACTGCAGCCGCTCACGCAAGAGATACCACTGGTGAGTGAGTGAGGGAGTGAGTGGGTGGGTGGGTGGGTGTGTGAGTGAGTGTGTGAGCGGGAGTGAGTGAGCGGGAGTGAGTGAGCGGGAGTGAGTGAGTGAGTGAGTGAGTGAGTGAGTGTGTAACACATGTTGTGTTCTGTAGGTCAATCCCAGTACTATGGACTGGTTGCTGCAAGCCAGTATCACTGGTGTGGGGTATAAAGGAGCTGACAGGATCACTGTTAGGGCTCTATCGACCAGCTACTACTCACTCACCTTCTCTCCTCGCTGGGAGGGTAACATGGAGGTTAGTTAGCATGATGTACACTTGTACAAAGTTGTAGTACTATACTGTACGTGTGGAAATATTCACTGTTGTGTTATTTTAGCAATAATTTGGTGCCTAACAATAAAGTCTGTTCATACAGTATTCTTTTCATAGTGATTTCATGTACAATGTCATGCGTCGTTTTTGGGTATCTACAAAGTTACCGTATTGCGGGAAATTTTTGTGAAAGAAAATTTTCACTAATGCGCGAGATAGAGCATTTCATGAATGATATTTTCGTAAATCAGCGCTATTGCCCTATATCTTTGTCAACAAAAACAAAACATTCGCGGATAAAATTTTCACAACATTAATAGCCTGCAATTTATAAAATTCACGAAAAAATTTACCACGAAATTTTCTCGCTATACGGTAATTGCAAGCAAAATACATGCATTGCTGTACAGTGCTGTTTTAAAGGTATTGATCTCTGTGTAGGGTGAGCTGGTACTGACTAATGCTGGTGATGGATCACAACACTGCTTCAAGCTACTAGGAATAGCTGAGAGACCACTGGCACTGGATACCATCAAGATACACACACAAGCTAAGAAAAGGTACTCACTCACACACAATCACACACTCACTCACCTATTTACTCACTCACTCACGCACTCACTCACTCACCTATTTACTCACTCACACACTCACTCACCTATTTACTCACTCACACACTCACTCACCTATTTACTCGCTCACGCACTCACTCACTCACCTACATATTTACTCACTCACTCACACACTCACCTATTTACTCACTCACACACTCACTCACCTATTTACTCGCTCACGCACTCACTCACCTATTTACTCGCTCGCACACTCACTCACCTATTTACTCGCTCACACACACACTCACCTATTTACTCGCTCACACACTCACTCACCTATTTACTCGCTCGCACACTCACTCACCTATTTACTCGCTCACACACTCACTCACCTATTTACTCGCTCACACACTCACTCACCTATTTACTCGCTCACACACTTACTCACCTATTTACTCGCTCACACACTCACTCACCTATTTACTCGCTCACACACTCACTCACCTATTTACTCGCTCACACACTCACTCACCTATTTACTCGCTCACACACTCACTCACCTATTTACTCGCTCACACACTCACTCACCTATTTTACTCACTCACACACACACTCACTCACACACTCTCACTCACCTATATATTTACTCACTAACACACACATTCACACTCAGTCACTCACTCACTCATTCACACACACTCACTCACTCGCTAACATAAAAGTCTTCTTCTCTCTTTTCCTATGTGTAGAACGGCTCATATTCTTCATGTGCCCAACAGCAGTGATCGTACTACTTTGTACAGAGTAGAGACAGACCTAGAGTGTGTGTCAGGTCCACCCACTGTATCTGTTAGTGGAGGAGATGTGGTGGATTATCCCATCATGGTGGAACCATTAGAGAGAGGACAATGGAGTGGAGCTGTAGTGTTCAAGACTGAAGCCAGGAGTGGGAAAATAAGGTGGGCGGACGAGTGAGTGCTTGCTGAGTGAGTGAGTGAGTGAGTGAGTGAGTGAGAGAGTGCTTGCTGAGTGAGTGAGTGAGTGAGTGAGTGAGTGAGTGAGTGAGTGAGTGAGTGAGAGAGTGAGTGAGTGAGTGAGTTAGTGAACAAGAAGTAACTCTTTCCATCTCATCTCTAGGGGGAGTGGTGTATTGGAGCACTTGTGGTTCAGGGTGGAGCTGACTGTAGACCCCGCCCCATCAGACTACACCCACTACATCAGAGGGCATGTGTTCTCGACCAGTATCGCAGATCTGATTCTCGACAATCCATTCGATCATAACCTGGACCTGCAAGTAAGTTGCAAATTAACATACGATAGTACTTGTAGATATTTCGTGTGCACATGAGTGATCTGGAGCTCTTTCTTCTCTCTACAGGTTAGTATTGATGGTGATAGTATCACAGGACCCAGTAGAGTCACTCTTGAGCCGCACAGTGAACTAGCTTATCCACTCACCTACTCTCCTCACTGCGTAGGAGACACTACTGGCAGGTACTGGCAGACACACACACACTCACACGCACACACACTCACACACACACACACTCACACACTCAATCACACGCACACTCACTCACACACTCATTCACACACACTCACACACGCACACACACACACACACACACACTATAGCAACAACAATTCACTCTCAATCCAACCTCTTGTACTACAATAATTATTATGTAGCTTCACGTTTTCAAAACTGTTATGAATTGTGTTGTTCATTGACTACAGTATAGTGCTGATGGGTCGTCCTGATGGTGAGCTGATGTACAGACTGGAACTAGAGGCACTGGATCCGGAACCAGTCTCAGTACCACTGCTAACATCTGAACTGGGAAAGTAAGCAATGCGCCAATTTGTGGCACACTCTGCATCAGCGCATTGGAGCACAAAATATTGACTGCTGTTGCAAACTCTGAAACTCTACAATGTAGCTTGTATCAGTGTATTGATAAGTCTTGCTTTTGCTCAGCATCCACTTGTTTCACTCATCTCTTTGTCTCTCTCTCTCTCTCTCTCTCTCTCTCTCTCTCTCTCTCTCTCTCTCTCTCTCTCTCTCTCTCTCTCCATGTGTGCTGCAGGAGTAGTCAGGAGACAGTGTTGCTCAACAACCCATTGAGTAGTGATGTGATAGTGTCGTGTTGCTGTAGTAACAGTGATCACTTCACTATACCAGGAGTCAATAACAACAAGGTGAGCTGAGCCAAGGAATCATACATGTGCTATAATTATAATAATTATACAAATAAACTGCTGCTAATACTACTGCTGTTGCTGCTAATTACGTACTTCCTCAATGTGCATGTGCACTTGCTGCTAAGGTTTGATAAGCCCATGGTAGAGTGAATCACGAATGCACAAGTCATACAAGAATTGAAGCCCTACCCGTAAGTGATTTTCAACCCCTAAAATGCAGACAAGACAAGATGCTGTATTTTTATTACTACCTGTATCTGTCTCATTGTCTGAATTATTTTGTTGCGTCTTCCATCTTGTGCAGCTGTTGTTACCAGCTCACTCTGCTGTGGAGCTCAAGGTGATCTTTGCACCATCGCAACTGACGAACAGAGAGAATGGTCGACTGGTGGTCACCAGCAGAGAAGTGAGTATAGATAAGATACAAACTGCTTGTGTGCAATGTACCCTGTACTTTAGCTACTTGCTATAAGTTCATGACTTTGCAAAATTTGAATCTCTGTTTAAAGATTTTTCAGTAAAATGTATACCTGTATTTAGAGTCGATAGTACCAAGAGTTTATAATGAACAGAGAGTATCGCACTCCAATTGGTCCATCACGGAGACTCTCGAGAAAGTAAAGTGACCAGCACGCGAGCAAATGACGTCCGCAAATAATTAATTTTATAACGTGACGTAACAATGCATACTCTAATGCGGCTGGCATGCGTGGGCACGCTGAAGCAAGCTACGTATATTAAAGTCTGATGGAAGAGCTATTTGAAGAGTGCATTGGCGCTGATAAGCTGATGTCCTTTCGTTACTGTGTATCCCACCCGAAAATTAAGCCAATCGCCATATTCTTTGTCTCCAGCAGTACTTAAAGCGTCAATGAAGCTGTCCACTGGTAAACTAGCTGGTCGTTTTGCCTGCGGAGTTCCATGAAACTCGTGATCGCTTGCTGCTGCTCGCTTCATCGTCGTTGCTAAGGCTTGCACATGCAGGTCGCTGGGCGTGCCTAGCCTGCATGCATTACGTAGGCAAAATCGATAAGTATTGAACAACGTCAGAACACGTAATAGCGCTCGCGTGCTGGTCACGTTACTTTCCCGAGAGTCTCCGTGATGGACCAATTGGAATGCGATACTCTCTGTTCATTATAAACTCTTGATAGTACATGATCATGTCATTGAAATTCAATTTTTTGTCATTTCTCTCTCTCTCTCTCTCTCTCCCTCTCTCGTTAGTTTGGACAGCAGTTGTTCTTGCTGGAAGGCAAAGGCAACAGACCATCAGAGATGCCTCTCACGACTATCCTGGCTCCACTCTCCGGCAGTGCTGTCACCACTATCACCTTCACTAACCCACTCCATCACTTCTCACACTTCACAGTCACACTCGCAAACAACGACGGTGATCAATTCTGTCTCCTACTAAAACGCTCTCGTCACATTTACCTGGATCGCGGTGTCTCTCTGGACATACCGATCTTATACGCTCCTGACTCTATGACTAGATCAGAAACAGTGCTAACAGTCTGTGCTGGCGATGGTGGATTGAAATGGTCGTATCCTATAGTAGGTGATCCTCAGCTTGTTGCTGAAGTTGGTAAAAACACGCCGAGGATAGTCGGCCGGGCAAGAGAGAGGGTGGAGGAGAGAGTCGTTGTGAAACTAGTGACCGCTATTCGTGGAGATTTAGTCAGTGTGCGACCTGTGACCCCTGGTAGCCCTAGCGATGAGAAAGAGGAGAAGAAGCTTTGGGAGAAGTACAAGTACCGTTTGGTGTATGGAGGCACTGACGAGGAGGAGAGGAGAATGTTTGAACGGTCAACAGGTGTTAGTCTGGTCAGGGAAGACATCATGGAGGATAATACTACTGCATTGGTCTTCACTGTCACCTTCATGCCCTCCAAACCATTCAGGTACAAATTTACATGTAAATGTGTTTTTTAACGCACTACAAAATTTCTGTAAATTTTAGTTTGCGAAATATGTATTTCGCACAAAATTTAGTTTAGTGCAGTGAATTATTTTTACAACCATGCTCTCTCTCTCTCTCTCTCTCTCGCTCTCTCTCTCTCGCTCTCCCTCTCCCTCTCCCTCTCTCTCTCTCTCTCTCTCTCTCTCTCTCTCTCTCTCTCTCTCTCTCTCTCTCTCTCTCTCTCTCTCTCTCTCTCTCTCTCGCTCTCTCTCTCTCCCTCTCTTTCTCCCAGCTCTTCTGCTCAGCTTCACGTACAGCCCAGTGATCATGGACTATGGCAGTTCCCGATACTATTCAAGGCTAAAGGGGTTGTCCCTGATGATGTCATCACACTACAGGCTCACTCCATATCACGTGTCACTACTGTTGGTATCAGATTGACCAGCACTAAAGAGTATGTAACAAAGCATGCAGATGTACAGATGTGCTGTCAATTTCACTTTTCTTCTTTTTCTTTTAGTTTGCCGGCTGATTTCACAGCTCGTTTCTCAGCTGGGTCATCTCCTGAGCTCAAAGTGGAGCCAGCTAGTGGTGTCCTTCCTCCCATCACTGAGAGAGGAACACTACTCACTCTCTCATATCGCCCACGCTCCTTCAACAGATCATGTACTGGCAGGCTGATAGTGGAGGTCAGCTCAGTAGCTTAGTGTACATACAGTGTACATTATGTAATGTGGGAAATTGGGAAATTTTGGACGTCAGAATGTCTCGTCGTCGTCTGTCCTAGCAACGCAAATTTAAACACATAAAATAATTATTAACAATGCACACTATAGGTGCAGCTAGCAATGAAAATAAAATTGATAACTTGAAAACTTACAGACGAAAATTTCCCAATAATTATTACAACATGTAAATGTATTGTATACTGTACACGCACTTATAACCAGACGACTATTATGAATGTTCTTTTTCCCTATAGACTGCCCATAACCAATGGTGCTATACTGTAAACGGTCAACCGGTCCATCGGTCACCACTAGCCCAGTCTAAAGTGGACCATCGCTCTCCCTTGTCACTGAGCTCTAAGCTGGGCCACCGAAGTGTTCCTACATCACTTAAACATTACTCGAACAGGAACAGTATACAACAACAGCAGCAACTATCCTACAGATGATCACTACATGTAACAGGATTATTATACAGAGATGCATCATAGTAACACTATTATTATAGTCTTTATTATAATAAAAATAATTATTTCCACACTCCATAACCATACAATGCTAGTGAAAATTTTTAGTTACTCTAGCACGCTTAGATCCTCTCCGGCTAGACTTCGTGTTGGTGAATTTATGTAGTTTCATCGAACCAATCATCTACCCTAATAATAACGTACAGTACTTTGTACTGTGATCAATGTGTAGGCTGTCATACTGCAATGTTATCAATAATGGTGGTATCAAATCTACTGCTCTGTGGAGTGCATGAACTAATGGTAGTACTGTAGGGAAACAAAAATCAGAGAAGGGTTCTTCGACATGGCTCACAGCTAGGCCATTAAAAGAACACGGATTTTCTTTGCACAAATGAGCTTTCCGTGATGCCTTGGCACTAAGATATGATTGGACACCTGATCATCTACCATCTAAGTGTGACTGTGGAGCTCCATTTTCAATTGAACATGCCCTATCCTGTGCTAAAGGAGGTTTCCTGTCAATCAGACATAACGAGATTCGTGATCTGACGGCTACTCTGAGGTGTGCAATGATATCTGTGTAGAGCCGGCTCTCCAACCCATAACAGATGAAGTACGGCTTCTGGGGTGGGACCTTTGAGAGAACCTATTTCGAAGTTAGGACTTTTAATCCACATGCTCCCTCAAATAGGCACCCTGACCCACAATCCGTCTACAGAAGACATGAGCGAGTAAAAAAGCGTGCATATGAACAGAGGATTCGTGAGGCACATGCCACATTCTCCCCTCTGGTTCTCTCAGTCACTGGTGGTTTATTATACCATGCCTATAATATTATTGACATGCCATGCTAGCGTGCATGCTAATACCAACACTAGAACTATATATTATCACTGCAAACTAAACCATAACTTTGTTTTTTTTTTCAAAATACTAATACTAATTAAAAATGTACTACATTTTGTAAAAATAATGTTTTTATTGAATGATTAGATTGATAATAATTGAAGTGTAGTCAAAAATAATCATTATTAAACAAAAGCAGTATTATTGTTACAAACAAAAATCAATCTTGAGAAAGATTAATATTGAACCAGTATTACTATTGCTTGCTCAAGCTAAATCTTTCAACGTGTGGTAGTACAAAGTAGAAAGTGGAATGCCCCAGCCCGTATAGTAAGCTAAAAAAATTTATTGGCAGAAATCGTTGATTGCCTGTTCCAAGTTAAAGCCAAACCAATAAAAAAGCACTAACAGATCGATGGATAGCAGCACCTACCATCTCATTGAAGATAATCTCACTAAGAGCATCTCCTGCTATAGAGTGCTACCAGAACCAACAACTCCAGCGGCGTGTGCTGAAAGCCGCTTTCACAGTCATTATTGGGGAGGAATTCACACTGATCCCAGTTGACTCTGGTAGCACTCTTGATATTATTCATAGTCAACTCATATACCCCAGAATTGAGAGTTCCTGCCACTAGTGGGCCTCGCATTGCCGGAAATACGGTCAATAATTGGCCGTATATTTTCCCGTAAATTAACGCGGGGAAATGTATGACAGGTGTCACAGGAAATTCTGCCGCTAGGAAATTTTGCAGCTGCAGCAATTTTTCCTAGGAAATTATTATGGCAGCGTGGTGTCGGGTAAGCGGCAGTATTTCCTAGGAAATATAGCCGCGTTTAGGAAATGATGCCGCTCATAATACGAACTTCGTTAGTATACTGCTGAGGGAGCATAGCGAGCGATATACGGATTATTTGCCTTGCTGCACGACTAACACAACGGTGACAACGCTTCAGCCTCGATGCTACAAGCTGTTGTGTCTCGAGCTGATAAAGAATGACTATATATTTGTGGAGGCCAGGACTATGGCACGATTTCAGTTGGAGAGTCTGAGCGAGAGACGACTACCACAATCTCAACAGAAGTATAATAAAGCACCAAAGGTGCAGATGCCTCGGTGCAGTAGCATGTATGCTAGCATGCAATTAGCAGATGCATTATGACAGCACGTATGCATGAATGCAGTAGATCCATGGAAGCATCAAAACAGTGTCATAGAAGCATGCAATGCAAGCTACAGTAGAAGTGACCAGCAGATCCATGGAACATGCAGGCAAGCAGCAGATCATAGCAACAGTGCTATGGAAGCACAGGCTAGTGGCAGCTATCCAGCAGCAGGCAAGCAGCAGATCATAGTGACAGTGCTATGGAAGTGCAGGCTAGTGGCAGCTATCCAGTAGCACTGAGCAGATCATAGCAACAGTGCTATGGAAGTGCATGCTAGTGACAGCTTATCCAGCAGCAGCAGATCATAGCAACAGTGCTGTCGAAGCGCAGGCTAGTGGTAGCTATCCAGCAGCAGCAGCAGATCATAGCAACAGTGCTATGGAAGCGCAGGCTAGTGGTAGCTATTCAGCAGCAGCAGATCATAGCAACAGTGCTATGGAAGCACAGGCTAGTAGCAGCTATCCAGCAGCAGCAGCAGCAGCAGCAGCAGCAGCAGCAGCAGCAGCAGCAGCAGCAGCAGCAGCAGCAGCAGCAGCAGCAGCAGCAGCAGCAGCAGCAGCAGCAGCAGCAGCAGCAGATCATAGCAACAGTTCTATGGAAGCGCAGGCTAGTGGCAGCTATCCAGCAACTGTACAAGCTGTTGTACAAAAGTTGTATTGAAGCCAAACAGAATAATGTAGCTGGGCGTGACTGTAACTGCTCTGCTCGCTCCGGCTCACCTGTCGAGCAGCTAAGTGAACTCAAACAAGCTTTCGCTCGCTAGTTTCACTGCTGCCAATGGAGTCGCGCGAGCTGTACTATCACAGATCAAGCCTTCAAGTTGCACTGTAGCCATCTGTAGACAGTTTTGTCTATGAAGTAGGCCCGAGCGCTCAAGACGGCTGTTTAGGTTAGCAAATCACACCATAACTTCAAAACAAAGGCTTTAATAGCAAATCTGTCAAATTTGATTTTCATAAACTATCGAGATCTACCTGTATTGCAAGTTTCAGCGCTTAGTAGCAAGCGGTTGCTGAGATACGCATTGCGGACACACACACACACACACACACACACACACACACACACACACACACACACACACACACACACACACACACACACACACACACACACACACACACACACACACACACACACACACACACACACACACACACACACACACACACACACACACACACACGAACAGACTACTGTATGCCTCGTGGCTCCGCCCACACCTCGGCATAATAAGCATGTTATTCTAGTATACTTCTGCTACAGATCGATCAGCCACTCAACAATTGTGCAATTAAGAGTTGGATTTTGAAACAATGTTCTAGCTATACTGGTTCTCAGTAGCATGACAAGAGAGAGAGAACGAGATATTAATTTTATAAATACTAGAATTCACAAAATTTATGACTGAGTTCTGTTTGTGTTACTGTTCAATCATCATTGATAAAGGCTGTCGGCTATGACACATGACATGAACTACTGTAGTGTGGTGCTGAGATTGTTGAGACAGCTAGGGATGAGTCACGGTGCATTATCTGCATGAGTGAGTTGTGTTACTACTCCGGCTTGCCAGGGATGCTGACACTTCAGTCTTGACAGGCAATGACTGCTACTAGCTACTGTATGTTATTATGTACTTGTGCTGAGATCATTTATGGTAGCCGTCTCTCGCTCAGACTCTCCACTGACAATCGTGCAGTAGTCTGCTGGCCTAGGCCTCCACGACTCCACTTGCATGCATGAGACAGACGAATTGGGCATCTGCAAGTTGTTCGAGTTGTCAGTGTTAGTCCAAATAGCCCGTAGATCGCTCGCTATGCTCCCTCAGCATTACTAACGAACTTCGTATTGTGAGCTGCATCATTTCCTAAACGCGGCTATATTTACTAGTAAATGCTGCCGCTCACCCGACTCAAGTCCACGCTGCCATATTTCCTAGGAAAATTTGCCGCAGCGGCAAAATTTCCCAGCTGCAGAATTTCCTGTGACACGGGCATTGAGAGAACCCCCGAATCGTGTCTTCGTTACTCTTTCTTCTCATAGTAGTGGCGTGAGTAGTGACGACTACAATAATATTTAAATCTCACCGGGCTGCTAGTAGTGGTACACTGCAAGAACAGCTAGGCCACCCAGTCATCTGAGAACAGCGATGTGAGTACTGATAGTATTAATCATTACTGAATATACTGTAGTCTCAGGCTGCTACAATGGAATCCACATCAAGTAATGGTATTGCACAGCAAGAACAGGTCTCTGTTGACACTGCGGCTCTTTTGCTCGATAAGCCACGGCTATTTAAAGAAATATCGCCTCAACGAGCATCAAAAGCTCGAGCATGGTGTAGCAGACAGCTACAAGAAATTTTCGGTGTCCGTTTTGCTATGAAGAGTCAGCATTTAGGACCAACATCGAGTTATTGAATCACTGCGAGGGCCTGTGTGTACATAACGAAAAGTTAGTGAACACTGCATAGTGGCCGCAGAGCCGCGACCGTACAGTGGGCGTAACCCAATAATTGACTAGTCGACCAATCGAGAGTCGACGAATCGGGAGTCGACGAAACGGGGACAAGCCGAGATGATTAGCTTCCCTACTAGCCGCCAAATGGGAGGAGCCTTATAACACTGTCTTGTGCTGGTTGCGTTGTCACATTTCCTTCTCTCTTCTACGCTCCTCAATAGACCTTTTTACCCAGAGAGCTAAAGAATGCAATAATCAGATAATTGACGTGACGTCACGACTGGAGTACATTCTTCCGCCATTTTGTTACGTTAATACATTGTGGCAATAGGAAAAACAGCATTTTGCGTATCTGTGTAGTTCTGCAACGCGGCCGCATATTCTAATTCTACTGATATCCATGGAAAGTTGAAAACTTGCTCTACACAACCCAGAAGAAAACGAGCAGCAAACTCATCCAGACGCCGAGTTACAATGCTGGCAAACAAGTAGGTGGCGGTCGTGATAATGGCTGTTTGCTAGCACGCACAGCTGATATCACAGTCATTGCCGTTTGTTAACTAGTGTGTTGTCGTGGGTGGATAGTATTATGCCACGCGGTAGTCGTGGCATATTTAGGGTTGGCACGGAAATAAGATGGCGGATACACCAGACTGAAAACGAGTTAATCGTGTATTTCTCTTCTCTCGTAAAATCTCACGGTATTTTAATCACCTGGTGTTCATGCTGATGGGTAAGCGCTTGCAATGAGTCCATTAGGTCTGTCAAGAAAACATGTTGGTACGCCAAAAAAAACAATATGGCGTCTCGTCAGGAGGCAACTTACGGCACGCTCATATCTTCGCCGCACGGGCATTTCAAGCGATTCTAACCATCTGAGGCGTCTTAGACGATTTTTTCGATGCCAAAGAGACCTTTGGTAATAGCAGAAACGAAGTCTAAGGTGGTAAACCAGAGTTCACGTGATCACCCGTTTGTTCATCTTCTTCTTTCTTCTTATTCTTCAGAGAGTCTAGCACAGTAGTGAGCGAACCAAACGCAACTAAACTTATACAGAAGCAACGCTACCTATGACCATCAGTGCACCTGATATCTATTTAAGCCTAAAACACTAGCAGAAGCGAGTATTTCCAGGAAAACAGCGATTTTTGGTCCATAACAGACTCCATTCCATGCTTTCTGCTTGAACTCCGTTACTAGGTTACGCCTACTCGCGCACGCCCGTGTATGTAATTATTCTAATACAAGCGCACCTTAGTACAAATGGCTTGGAACGCGAGTGCTCATTGTGCTGCTGCCACTAGCAGTGTTCACAGCAGACGACGAGCAAATCTTCACTGTTACACTGGATTTGCCCGTTCAGGCTTGTAAGAATGCTAGCTTAAGCTTACCTAATGTTGCGTGGTACGTGTTGCATACAGTGCAGAGCCGATCGAGTGCATGCAGCCACGGTGCCTCGCAGTCAGTCGAATAGTTCTCTTTATACTGTATTAGCATAAGTGCCAACTAAGTCATTAATAAATAAAAAAGAAAACAAACAAGTAATAAAAACATTTTAACAAAAATGCAATAGATTTAGGGTTGGTACATGTATCGAAAAAGTATGGAAACAAGATTGTGAAAAGTCAAAACAAGATTTGAAATAAAAAGGATATTGTGGCAATAGCAGTGTAATGCTACCTCCCTAAATTAACTGCCTTCAATAGTTGTAGTTAATTTAATAGGGAGGTAGCATTACACTGCTATTGCTACAATATCCTTTTTATTTCAAATCTTGTTTTGACTTTTCACAATCTTGTTTCCATACTTTTTCGATACATGTACCAACCCTAAATCTATTGCATTTTTGTTAAAATGTTTTTATTACTTGTTTGATTAGAATGGACGACGATTAGGACTACAAGTTCGATAACATGTCCTCTTCAGATAGGTTAACCACACCTTTGCCGATTACAAGCACTGCCGTGTTTCAGTCGTCGTCCATTCTATTGAAATACTATCCACCCATGACAGCACACTGGTTAACAAACGGCAATGACTGTGATATCAGTTGTGCGTGCTAGCAAACAGCCATTATTACGACCGCCACCTACTTGTTTGCCAGCATTGTAACCGTCGGCGTCAGGATGAGTTTGCTGCTCGTTTTCTTCAGGGTTGTGTAGAGCATGTTTTCAAATTTCCATGGATATCAGTAGAATTAGAATATTCGGCCGCGTTGCAGAACTACACAGTGACGCAAAACGCAGTTTTTCCTATTGCCACAATGTATTAACGTAACAAAATGGCGGAAGAATGTACTCCAGCCATGACGTCACGTATAATTATTGATTACCGCAACATTCCAGCTCTCAGGGTAAAAAGGTCTATTCAAGCTATTCGTGGAGCATGATCATCTTGTGGACATGCCATCAGAATTCCCAAAGTGATTGACTTGGTCACATCAGAATGTCAAATATCTTGAACTACTTTGTCTTCCAAACTTTGCCTTGAATTTTTTGCCTTGTATTACTATATACAAGAAATTAAAAAGATTTCTATCGAAATCAAAAGGATGTAGTGATGAAGAAATCTACCACTGGTTCACAATGTAAACCAACAAGGAACAAGCATAGAATGGTGACACGATTGACTTGCTAACAGACCATAGATCCCTACATCAGTGGCTGCTGTGGCCAAATTATAGCTAGTTAAGCTATTTACTGTTGACTGACACTTTGAATAGAATTCAGCTTGTGACAAAATATTGATCTTATGTACAGCCACTGATGTAGGGATCTATGGTCCGTTAGCAAGTCAATCATGTCACCATTCTATGCTTGTTCCTTGTTGGTTTACATTGTGAACCAGTGGTAGATTTCTTCATCACTACATCCTTTTGATTTCGATAGAAATCTTTTTAATTTCTTGTTTGTGTCCTTTTTTCTTTTTAGTGAAGTGCAGTTCAATATCATGCATGTGCTGAGAAGTCTTTGTTTCCACCATTAGTTTAGAAATCCGGTTGTTGATGGCTTTTCTTAAACTTATAGCTAAAATTGTTAAGCTGTACGTATCAGGTCTGCCTAGTCGCCTACGCATGCATGCATGCAGTGCATGGGTGTGTGTTCTCCGGTTGTGTGTTCTCCGTGATAGTTCTCCGGGTGTGTGTTCTCCGTGATAGTGATCTGTCACTGGAGTTTTGGTCCGGGTAAAATCGGTCCGGGCGGACCATTTTTACCGTGGAAGTTTTGGTCCGGCGGACCAAAATTACCGGTAAAAATGGTCCGCCATTGGAAATAACTGTCCGGCCAGTCCGCCACTCGCGCCATTGGAAATATCTGTCCGGCCAGTCCGCGCCACTCACGCAAGTGAATCACAAAGCTTCCAGGCATTTCTATGGCATAAGAAGCTTCCAAGCATTAGCTTCCAAACAGCTAATGCTTCCAGCTTCCAGGCATTTTAATCAAGAAGACTCTCTCAGCTCCTGGAAAAGTTCTTGTCCTCTTTTAATCCTTCTCAGCCCTGTACATTTCATTTCTACTGTCCCTGTGGCAACTGCTTTTCAAGTCATCATTGTCACTAATATTTCTACTATAATATCTACTAGTTTATTCCTGGCTGCTAGTCTCAGGCTAGTTGTCCATCAGTACACTCTTGAACTTTGGTCCTACATTAGCTCCTGTGTTGTATTGTAAGTTGTAATAATAATAATGAAGAGTAAAACCCTAGCTTGATCGTAGGCAACACTTTCAGGCGTCCTACGAAGACTTTAGCTAGATCGGTGATAAATTATTCATGATAACAGACTTCACATTCGATCAATTGAATTTTGTGAAGTACAACATCATTGTTTATAATAATATGGCAAAAAATTGAAACTGCGGAAAAATTATCAAGATCAAAACAGTACATTGAACTACCTAATATGCACAGCAAAGAGAGCAAAACCATTGCTTAGGCTTAGTAGTTGAAGTAAACACGCACAAGTCTTTGTGGTACCAAAGTTTACACTGGTTGCACTTGATCATTTCTTCGCTGAAATGATCTGGCATTCGGCAACTGCAAAAAACTTGAATATGGTAGCTCTTCCTCACAGCATTTCTTCTCTCTCTTCCTTTTTTTGCAGTGGGAAAGTCGGATAGCTGACTAGCCACCAAGCATTGACGGAGATGTTCCCTCATTTCAGATTGCTTGAACTTGAACGAACTAGGGTGGCAGCCACTGGCCAAAACTCCTGCAAAAGCAATTGCAAATAAGCCGCAGTCAGACCCACCCTCTTGTTGCTGTGTCGGCCTATACCTGTATAACGTATTAATAAGCTGTAAATAACAAAACATTATCTAATGAAGGGTGAAATTGTAAATTGGGGAGTCGAAATTACCGATAGTTGTATTATGGTAGAAATAACACATAATTCAAGGAGACCACCCTCTGAGCAGAGGGGAATTCGGAGAGAATGTTACAATAACATCTCGGTTTTTGACGACAATTGAATGCTATCGGGATCTTTTCGATCAAAACTTAGATGCAAAGTGATAAGCAAATATGTATTATAACATACCTCACTGTAATGACATCTTGGTCTGTGTGCAAGAGAGCTGCTATCTGACTCTGCAATTCTTTGCTCAATTCTTTGGTCTCTATAAACAGTGAGTCAAACACATCCACTTCAGCTTGCTGACATCCAATTGTTGATATCGTCACCCAGTGAGCTTGGCCATCATGTAAAACTTGGACGAATTCTCCTTGCATCACGTCAAAGGCTAACGTCATTCCTAGAGCAACATCTTGTAGACCTTGAATGTGGGGATAAGCCTGCTTGATCAGCAGCTGACTAGCATTAACTAAGGAATCATTCAGCCATCTTCCATGAGTCAGAACCTGCTCGTCTTTAACTGTTAGGTTTGACACCCAATGTGATGGTGGTTCCGGTGATGGTGTTTTGTAGGTGTCAAGGTCAACGATGGATGCTTCAAAATCTGATTCACATCGTTTCCTCTTTTTGGCACAACTTCTTTGCTTCAAGGCAAGGGGGGTTACGTTGCTGGTGTGTGTTGGTACTATTCGTGTATTCAAGGCCTTAATGACAAAGACAAAGAAAAAATTATTATTTTGTTATGAAAAAAATTGCTTACTTCAGAGATGAGAAAGGTACATGTGCTAGTATCGACAGCGATATTGGGTTCTAATTTGGCAATTGGTGAAGGGTGAAGATCAGGTATGAGATATGGGAAGAGCTCTCTTTTACATGACGAGTCACAGACTGAACTATTAGTAAAGGTATTAGTAAAGGGTGCCTAAATCAACAATAAACAATTAAGTGGTGCTACGCGTAAATGTAAATTATACCTGATATGAAATGACATCGAAGATTCAAATGATGGATGTCTTGTTATGAATGGAGGGGTGGAAGGATGTGGTTGCTACAATAAAAGGAGAAACAAGTTTTAATTGAGCACACACAACATTAGTCGAGGGTAACAATAGCATTATGTTAAACATAAGTGTTGACTTACCGCAGCAGTGATGGAGATCCGGCAAAAGTAAGCTGACCAGAAGAAGTGGCGAGATTATTGCCAGTATGAATTTTGATGTTTCTGCTTGCATCAGTGTTCCCAGTCTTAGCGTGAGTCTTAGATAGAGTGTTGCCAGTCTTAGCATCAGTGTTGCCGGTCTTAGCGTGAGTATTGCCGGTCTTAGCGAGAGTGTTGCCGGTCTTAGCGAGAGTGTTGCCGGTCTTAGCGAGAGTGTTGCCGGTCTTAGCGAGAGTGTTGCCGGTCTTAGCGATCTTAGCTTGAGTGCTGCTGGTCTTAGCGAGAGTGTTGCCAGTCTTAGCGAGAGACAAAAAATATTGCAAGCATGGATTATACAATGTAGTAGAACCAACAGTCACACAGTAAACTGGTCAAGTATCATTATACAATTGATCGTACTCGCTTTTCTCTTGCAGGCGAGTAAGCAAATAATGCTATCCAACGAACAAATATGCCCACGGCCAAGCATGATAATTCTCAATGCACATTATAGTTAACATATATCTGTAACATCTTTTAGCAACCCATGCCACATGAACCGTTCTTTAATGCGATGAATGGTTCGGGTTCGCCCCAAGTGTCCAGCAGTACTGTCGACATGACAGGCACGCAATATTTTTTGCCTCTCGGTGATGTTTTGGATGTACCGCAGCAGAACATCTCCCTACATTGGTGAATTATGAAATATTTAGCTTATAATTCATTTTGATAAATCCTTGACTTACTCTTCCATTAATCTTGTGCTTGTAAAAAAAGCTCTCCGTCAATAACAGCAAACTTCTTCGCCTTCCGTCTAATCGTTCTTTTTCTGCCGTCGCTGCATCCCTCGGGATATGACTGGTTTACAGCATATTGATAGGCTAGTTCGACAAGATCATCGTCAATCTCCTCATCACCGCTTCCATTCAATATCCAAGTTGTCTTGACTGGCGCTTCTGCCATTGCGGATCGATGTCTTCTGACAGCGCACTACAGATTCCGGTGTAGATCTAGCCGAGGATCTAGCTAAACTCCAGGCCTTGTGAACATAGGGTCTACACGTGTTCAAGTGCCTGAGCAGGCAACGCCACATGGTAGAACTGTTCTGATTGGTCACATAGCTCTGTAGCAGCTATTGACGACGACGCTTTCTTCTGATTGGTCGAATCTCAGCCCTGCTTGCGAGCCAGCAGCTGTTGCTGATGACAGACTGGCCGGAAAAAATGGTCCTATACCCGGACCATAATTTCCAGAGTCGGACCAATTTTTCCAGGAAAATTTGGTCCGGGCGGACCAATTTTACCGGTAATTTTGGTCCGCCGGACCGAAATTTCCGCGGACCAAAATTTCCGTGACAGATCCACACGGCGCAGCGATACTTTAGCTCCTTGGTCACGTGCGCTACCCATTGCTTGGTCACGTGCGTATTGCGCAATCACAATAATGGCGTCTAACACTAAGCTGACAATGGATCACG
Source organism: Haliclona indistincta (assembly GCA_964017065.1). Lineage (NCBI taxonomy): Eukaryota > Metazoa > Porifera > Demospongiae > Haplosclerida > Chalinidae > Haliclona > Haliclona indistincta. The sequence continues at coordinate 16,220,791 of OZ024783.1, read as the reverse complement.
ATCGAGAAACCGCGGAACTTAGATCGCCGTTACGCTAAAAACAAAGCTCAAAAGGCACATGCCAGGGGAATTTCACGACTGTTCGTGGATGTTTTGGTCTCGGCACTGCTCGCGTAAAGGCGCTAGGCGAGTGGAAGAAAGAAAGAAGAAAGAAAGAAAGAAGAAAGAAAGAAAGAAGAAAACGACGATGACGAAACTCGATTTTCACCGTTTCCAGGTTCGTCACTTTAGTAACAATTTCGAGCAATCTCCTTGCTACTGTAAGATGGGGCAACGCCAGAGAGCAGATCTAAGTGTCTAAAGACGTATAAAATTCAACACCAGGCAAAATAACAGCGTTTGAACGCTAATACATGTATGTAGCCGCCATCTTGTTTTCTCGTTCATCCCTACATAGGGAGACACTACCGTGTCTCACTAATTATTACCCACCCCTATGGGGCTCTGAAAAAAAAAACAAAAAGGGAAACAAAATACAAAGAAAATAAAAAGATTTCAAAAGGATGTAGGGTTATGAATTAAATCTACCACTGGTCCACAATGTAATCTAACAAGGAACAAGAATGGAATGGTAACACGATTGACTTGCTAAGTATAGGTTAGAGACCGAGGCCAAGGGATGTACGCGGTATAGAAACCCGAGGAAGCCATATAGAAACCGAGCGCGTAGCGCCGCGAGGGTTTCTTAGTTTCTATATCGCGTAGATCCCGTTGGCCGAGGTCTCTAACCGGCTTAGAGTATAGCAACCGTTGCTATCCAACAAGGAATTTTCGACGCTGCGCAAAATTAATGTTTCGTGAAGAACACGGCCGTACTTCAGCGATGGGAAAACACAGGCGAGTTTAGCTAGAGTACGTCACTAAGCGGGTTTCCGTGTCTTGTTATACCTTGCTGGTACTCTGTTTCGTCTTCTACAGTCTTTTCGCCATCGCTTTCGCGTCTGCTAGTGGCTTTTGCAATTGACGCAACAAGACGTTTGTTTCTGGAACTCACTCACGCTCACACACGTGTACAAGCCTCACATCACGTGTTCTTGTAATAACAGCTTGTTAAGATTGCACTCTCACTAAGCAAACTGTGGTCCATCTGTTCGAGGAAGGACTCTATCCGTTCGCGGATGGTCTGTACAGCAAATAGATCCTGGGATCTAATAAATCTGATTGGTCAATAACATTGAGCTATATATACTCTAAAACTAGTTTAGTCAAAAAAGTAGTAATAAATCACCGTAATAAATATTAAAAAGATTTCTATCGATTCGGAAATCAAAAGCATTTAGGGATGAAGAAATCTACCACTGGCAACGAAATTTTCGTGGGTGTTTGGTCTCGGCACTGCTCGCGTAAAGGCGCTAGGCGAGTTGAAGGAAGGAAGAAAGAAGAAGACGAAGATGACGAAACAAGATTTTCACCGTTTCCAGGTTCGTCACTTTAACAACAATTTCGAGCAATCTCCTTGCTACTGTAAGATGGGGCAAAATAAAATTCATCACCAGGCGAAATCAGTGTCAGCGTTTGAACGCTAATACATTGTAAGTAGCCGCCATCTTGTTTTTCCGTTCAACCCATTTTTAATTGCATAAAAATTTTAGTCAGGGCCTAGACTACAATGAATCAATCTTATTCTGGCTATTGACGAAGCCCACCAGTGTCAGAAACTCTCAAGTGTCGACAAGGGCTTATCGAGCCGCGAAGCGGCGAGAGGGCATGCAACTAATGTAGACAGCATAGTGCTGAGTGTTACTATAACTAAAGCATTATAACTATTAGAGTAAACCACCTATATTCGGCCACCATCTATTATCGGCCACTCGTTCGTACACTTGCAAATACGCTACACAGATCAAACTTGACCTACGTATAGACACACACTTCCTCTGCCTGCATTGCAAATATATGCAGCTCGTAACTGTTTCTTTGTCTACTGTGGAGACGAAGAAAGTGGGTAGCCGAAACATTGATGTTCGGCAAAAGCAATCTATTATCCGGCACCAGTCCTAGAGACTGATAGACGAATAGGGCGGGATTGCAAGTCAGTACTGCAAACACCTTTATCCATCAGCATTACAACGAGCTACAATTGAAAAGCTCTTGTCTTGCCGTCCGGGTAATTTTCTTTTCCAAAGGCCCCGGGGTCGAGCAATCTATGTTCGGTATTGTTTCGGTGCAATTTATGCTCAAAGAAAACACGATTGCGATACAGAAACACGTTGGCTGAGTAGAGCCATTTCATGTCTATCACAATCACCAAAATTCAGTATCCCTGCGTTCGTCTCTTGATCGCACAAGCTGCAAACAGCCAAAATAGTGGGTGTGGCTTCCAAGGAGTAACCCAGTGCTTGTAAAACAAGAAGTAAACCGAGCATTCCAAAAGTTAAATTTGATTCTAAGCCTCTTTGTCGGCACTCGAAAGTAAGCCGAAATGATGGCCTCGAAATGAAATGATGGCCAACTTGTTCTTGCACACCATTGCCATTATCGGCTGCAGGTCTTCCAAGTCGCGTGGCAAACTGTGCATGCGCTTGCGCTTCATAGCAGCGCACAGGTAATAAGTCTTATTAATTAATTATTAGGCGACATTCGTTGACATTTTCGTTGACAGTTTGAGCTACTATGCTCCTCTCGCGTTTGTGGCAGTGCTGCACCACGACAAGCAAGCAACGACAGTTACTAGTCTGCCTGGTCGTAGTTGTTGTTACTGTCAATTCTGTACTGTTGGCTACTAGGAACCGTAGTCGAGGATGTGTTCAGCAACCACCCTATAGTCTAGAGGCACAGATATTAGTTGACGAAGGAGACCGATTCACTGTACGAAACGAGAGCCACCACAACCCGAACGAGAACTCGAACAAGACGTTTCTTTATCTTGTACAAGCTGTGAGTTGTCTCCCTAAAGACTTGAGACCGTTCAAAGCACTAGGAGACGGGAGAAATCTTGACGTGCTAGTGCTTAGTTACCGAACAAAGTGTACTTTACCAACACCCGATCATATTGAGCATCTCTATGCCAATGCTGCTACTTGGACCATTGGAAGAAATATTTTATATGAAGCCTCCCAAAAGAGAATAACGAATTACTTGTATTACATTTTTCTGGACGATGACATTGTCCTTGACATAAAGACTAGTCTTCTAGACTACATGTTTGGTGAGAGCAAGATCATTAATCCATGGAGGAAATTTGAAAAGTTTTTACTGAGAGTCGAACCTGCTGTAGGCATAGCCGACAGTTCCGGAAATCAACGTGTACCGATTGCTGAAAACAGCAGAAGAAACAAGAAATGTTCATTGCCCAAAGATACAGAGTATGTTCCTTCTCCACGATTTGACGCATGTTTCAATGCATTCCACCGAAAAGCAATCAATCATCTTTTACCATATTCACCAAAGTTAGACAAGTCCTCATGGTGGTTCTCAGGAAGATTGATTGAAGCCAAGTGTGAAGTGGTCTTTCCAGGACAAGTAGTGATACACACTACCATTCGTGCAGTAAACAAATTGCATCGAGATTATCCGAAAAGATTTGCTACTCTAGAGGACGAAGCATTGATTTATGGAGAACTTGAAAAAACTATTCCACCAAAATATAGAAACTGCAGTATTTTACAAGAAATGAGAAGGAATGGATTAAAACATGCTTATGTTTCTTCAACATTCTGTATAACTCCTCCTAAACCCAAAGAAAAATAAAAAAGTTTTAATAAAAAAAACTAAAAGTGTAGGGATGACTCTTGCAAAAGTAAAGGAACAAGATGGGATAATGCTTGCAAAAGTAAAGGAACAAGATGGGATGATGCTTGCAAAAGTAAAGGAACAAGATGGGATGATGCTTGCAAAAGTAAAGGAACAAGATGGAATAATGCTTGCAAATGTAAAAGTCCCAAGTATCCCTACATCAGCGGCTTGCTGCGATGACGTGCAACTGACAAAATTGATGCGGAATCCTTTTCCTACACCTTTTACAACCGTCAATTACTTCATCGGACTGCGTCCTCCAAATACAGCTACCTGCAGCTTATTTACAACTGTCAACTACTTCATCGGACTGCGTCCTCCAAACACAGATACCTCTAGTTATTTACAACTGTCAACTACTTCACCGGACTGCGTCCTCCTAAACAGATACCTCTATATTTATTTCAGTACAACCGTCAATTACTTCATCGGACTGCGTCCTCCTTCAAGCCGCTGATGTAGGGATACTTGGGACTTTTACATTTGCAAGCATTATTCCATCTTGTTCCTTTACTTTTGCAAGCATCATCCCATCTTGTTCCTTTACTTTTGCAAGCATCATCCCATCTTGTTCCTTTACTTTTGCAAGCATTATCCCATCTTGTTCCTTTACTTTTGCAAGAGTCATCCCTACACTTTTTAGTTTTTTTTATTAAAACTTTTTTACTTTACTTGTTCCTGTTACTTTTTTGATCACTATCAGTTTTAAATTATTAGCTGCATTCTATGCTAGCTGTTATTTCATTTTTACAACTCTGTGAGCAGCAGTTACTTTCTAGTAGATGAGAAGGTGCATAGCCTCTATAGTCAGAGAGTCAAGAAACATGGAATGTTATTATCGGCAATAACGAAAAGGTTTAAATTAGTTAGAGAGGTTGAGTTGACAACGTGATATTTCCTAGCACTGTAATGGATGAAGAAGAGACTAACGCTGACAACTCAGTGGAACACTATGGTGATCATGGCTGGAAGACTCTGAGTCCGCCGGGATAGAGGATTCGAGTAGACACGCCTAGTAGAGCCTTGTTGATGGCGATATCACTATCACAGAGGCTTCTAGCCATTTACAGTGACCAACGTCCAGTTGTCAACAGCACAGGGGTCCTATAGGTACTGCTCACGTCACGTAGCTAGTGTAAGAAACCTAGCCTAGCTCAGTAGATCGGGTAGCATCACCGTCGTCCGGTTCGCGCCTGCCGTGGGTCATGATGACAGCATATAGACAGATCAGTGTTACCCAGGGTATGGTATACTGCTTGTTCATACCTCTAGGTTCTAGCTTGCGCGCTGAAGCGCCCATGAGCAGAGAGAAAGCGAGAACCGAGCTCACTTTCAAAACTGATGTGGGCGGAGTCAATGATCAGCAGCGACAAGAGGGTTAATTAATGGAGTCGCAGCCCAAAACGGTCCAAAAACCATGTTTTTCAAGGATAACTCGCTTCTGGTAGTGTTTGATGCCTATCTAAGCACTAAGTGCACTACCCCAGATATATACACGTGCGATGGTGCAGGTTTGATAGTGATTCGTTCACTCAGGACAGCGCTAGGCTTGTCAAAAGAAGAAGAAGAAAGAAGATGAACAATTCGCGTGGGCGGCGATTTTGTTTTACCTCTTTAGAAACGTCTGCCAGCTTCGCCAAAGGTATTTCCATGCTCAGAACAATCGCCTGATCAATCCTAGATGTCTGGAATTTCGATAAACGCTAAAACAGCGAAGATCTGCAACTTGCTCCCTGAGAGTCGCCATCTTGATTTTCGTCGTCAAGCAAGCAATCCCGGCGACTTTCATGGACTTCCTACAAGCGCTTACACTTCAGATTCCCTCAGAGATAGTTAAAATGCAGTAGAAATGTATAACAAAAGAGATATGTGCGAAAACTAATTTTAACACATGAGTAGCCGCCATCTTAATTCGTGGTCATCCCTACATATCATTGCCTATCGGCAATGATAATAATAGTACCTTTTCGTCGCACAAAACTATGACTCATATTATTAACTCTCCCTCACTATCTCCTCTCTCACACACACTGGAGCAGGTGTTTTGTTTCAATAATAATATTATTTGTTATTATAACAATAATTATTAAGTTATTATTTTAACAGCACTAAAAAATAGAAAGAGTAATAGATAGTTGGGCAAAAGTTGTGAAGTTACTTAGCCGTCACCATCGTAGTCAAGCTACAATGCTAACTTATAATTAGTCCAGTACACAACAGTAAAATGATGAACTTGTGGCACATGTATAGGGACTGACTCAACCACAGCTCATTATGATAGTGTGCATAATCAGTGGTGGATCCAGAGGTGCATGTAGTTTACTTTTTGGTCACTATCAGTTTCAACTTTTCAGTTGTATTCTGTGTTAGGTGTTATTTCATTTTTACGACTCAGTGAGCAGCAGTTTACTATTTTAGCAGGTGTGAATTAAGGTGCACAGCCTATTGAGAGTAAGGAGTGTGGTTTGATTGTGTATCACAAGAATAATACATTCAATGAAAAGTTTAAAATAGTTAAAGAGGTTCAGAAAAGACTGTCTGCGCATGCATGCTCCGTTTGCCCCACTTTTCCGGGGCAATTGGATATTCTCGTCACACGTCCGTGACATGCTAGTCCTTTCTTTGGCGCGATCATAGTCGTTCAGCAACCATTTCATTGTAGTGCTAGCGCCTCTTCACACTCGCAAACGACAAGGAATGCGTGCAAGAGCTTTATTCACGGCGCTGCGCGTTGCTATGGTCAGTGTTTCAGGAAAACTAAAGCAGCAGACAGAGCGACATTAGCAGTATAGCTAGTGCGTCTGGATAGCTACTCGTATCGTGAAATTAACGGGCTGGCTTGCTTGTAAGAACACGGAGAAACGCGGTCCATGATATAAAACTCACCATTGAAGACTTGAATGAGCTCAAGATTCCAGAAATGCAAGTTTCAACAAAGCTACAATCAAGTAACAGAGCGATTTTTTCGCTAGCGCGCCTAGAAAGCACCGTTGCCCGTCGAGCAGCATGGATTTTCCCGTTTTTCTCTGCAGTGTGGCGTTTATTTAGAAAAATCGTTCTGTTACGGTATAGCCCACGTGTTGGCGATCGAGTAGAGCTAAAAGACGTCTAGGTCCAGCGTGCGATGGCGAAGTTTTATGCCAAAATGAATGTTGGCAAGGGCAGCGCCATTGGAATGCTAGCTGAGTATACAGTAGTCTAGCAGCTAACCCTCCCGTAGGCGGGAGGGTTAGCTGCTAGACTAATGCATACGTTCGTACGTACGTACTTACTGTGCTAGTTTGTATTACAATTTTTTTCCTTTTTTTTTTTACTTTTTAATAAATATTTTATGAGAAAAAACAAACAAGTCAAATAATTCCATCCACTCTTGAAGAGACTGTGGACATTCTGTTTAGCCATAGGGCAGCATTCCCCCTCCACAGTGTAATAGAGCATCTTTGAAATAGGTGCCTTTTGGTGTCGGCTGGTGGAGAACCAATGCGTTGGCCCAGGTGGCGACCGATAGTAGAGATGGTCGTGGCAGAGAGAGAGCTGAGCCCCCCCAGAGACTCAAAGAGAATAGGGAGAAAAGATATGCCAACAGCCGCACAAGGGGCATCATGAAGCGTTCTTTTTCTCAATTCACCAACCTGAAGAGCATGGCCGGGAGTAGAAGCAGCTCTCTGGACGGTGAGATTCTGGAGAGTAGAAATGACTGAGATGTCCAGAGCAGCAGGGCGACCGCGATCCCAGCTAGGGAGAAAGATATCAGCGGGGCGAGATTGGCGGTTTGGGATGAGATGAGGGAGCTCCCTTCGAGGCGCGAGGGCAGCTGTTTGGGCTGCTGAAAAAATTGCATCTCGAATGGAGTTGTGGCGATGGATTCTATCACTGTTTCCACCACATCCCACATGATGGTCCCCAAAGCGGTCGGCAGGTGAGTGGCAGTATTACAATGCGCATGCGTTATAATCATTACAAAATTGGCGTTGGACAAGCAACCTGTACTGAATCCCCTGTATGTAGGCTATACACCGAGGTGTATAACCGGTTTAAACCATGATGCCGATTAGCGCATTAGTACATTATTGCGCAACTACAAGCTGCATTGCGCAATAATCCACGTGGAACAAGCAAAATTGCGCAATAATCCACGTGGAACAAGCGAAATTGCGCAATAGTACACGCGAATATTAAAGGAGACCAGCGCGTGTTGCTGTACCGCATTCTCCAGTCACTCCACGCTCCCTTCACACAGGCTCTGGCCACGACTCCGGCATGGATTTCGAAGACACTGCTTTATCTTCATTCATTTCCTTAATCTCTTCTCTTCCCTCCTCCACAATTTCCAACTTACTCATTGTAGGTGACTTTAACATTAATTTTTCTAAGGCCTCCTCCTCTGAAAGCCCTCTGCTCTCTGATTTAAAATCCTTTGCTGCCTCCTATTCTCTCTCTCAAATTATTTCAAATCCCACTCATTTCTCCCCATCAGGTTCTCCCTCAACTATTGATCTAGCTTTTGTTCCATCTTCCTTCTCTTCTTCCCACACTATTCTTTCTCCTGTCTCCTCTTCTGATCACCTCTCCATTCTTCTATCCACTAGCCTACCCTCTTCATGCCATAAAGCTCCTCCTTTCCGTTACAAACGAAAAGTCTGGATTTACAAAAAAGCTAACATAGATTTAATGAACACTCTCTTATCTGAGGTCTCTTGGACTTCTCTCCTCTCTTCCTCCGACATAGACGAATGCTGGTCTGCTTTCAAATCAAAGTTCCTAGACATTATGTCTCTATGTATTCCCACGAAACTGATCTCTCCTTCTCCTCTCCCTCCTTGGCTCCCTAAATCCCTCCTTCCAAAAATTCGTCGCCGTCAAGCTCTCTTCCGCCACTCTAAATCTTCCCCAAGCCTCCTTCCTTTATACCGTTCCCTCCAAAATTCTATTTATTCTTCTATAAAAAATCAACTCTCTTCCTCTCCTGATAAATTCTGGTCCTTCGTAAAATCTCTTCGCAAGTCTCCTTCTACTGTCCCTCCCCTCTTCTCCAACGGCTCTCTCCTCACTTCTGATTCCGACAAGTCCCACTGTCTAAATTCTTTCTTTGCTTCTTGTTTCAATTCTTCAGCTAACCCTCTTAATCCAATCCCTCCTTTCTCCTGTCCTCCTCTTGATCATACTTTCTTGTGCACTGAAGATACTGTTCTAAAGTTAATCATGTCTCTCCCCACCAAAACTGCCTCTGGTCCTGATTCTATTTCCTCTTTTATGCTTAAATCCTCTGCTCATTCTATCTCTCTCCCTCTCTCTATTTTATTCAACCTTTCCATCTCCTCCGGTCTTGTCCCCCTTGACTGGAAAATCTCCTCTATTGTCCCCATTCCTAAATCCTCTCCTCCTTCATCCTCACCCTCTAATTATCTTCCCATCTCTCTCCTCTCTTTAGTTAATAAACTCCTTGAAAAACACATCCATTCTATCCTTCTTGATTTCTCTCTCTCTAATAATTTAATTTCTCCTCTTCAATTTGGTTTTGTTCCCCACAGATCTACTACCAATGCTCTTCTCTACTCTACTCATTCCATACACTCTCTCCTTGAGTCAAACTCCTCCGTTTGTGGTGTATTCCTAGATCTAAAAAAAGCCTTTGACTCTGTCCCTCATCAACCTCTGCTTGACCTCCTCTCTTCTCAAAACTTTCCTCCTCTCCTGTTAAACTGGCTGCATTCCTACCTTCTCAACAGGTCTCAGTCTGTCCGTCTCAATGGCTCCTCCTCTTCTTCTCAATCTGTTCTCTCTGGCGTTCCACAAGGCTCAATTCTTGGTCCTCTGCTCTTCATATTATATGTAAATGGAATCACTCATCTTTCCCTCTCACTCAATTGCCACCTCATCCTCTATGCTGACGATATATTTATCTTTAAACCTATTAACTCCTCTCATGATTTTTATAACCTCCAATCAGACCTCTCTTCTGTTTCTTCTTGGCTCTCTTCTAATTTTCTTTTCCTTAACCCCTCTAAGTGTAAATATATGTTCTTTCAACGCTCTAACTCCTCTTTTGTTAATTCTCTCCCTCCTCTGCTTATCTCTGACTCCCCTATTGACCGTGTTTATTTTTTTAAGTATCTAGGTGTTTTTCTCACTCCGTCTCTTTCTTTCTCCATGCACATTTCTCCCATTTGTAAAAAGTCCCGTAAAGTATTAGGTTTAATTTTCAGACATTTTTATCGTTTTTCTTCTTCCTCTTCTATTATTCGTTTATATTTTTCATTAGTCCGTCCAATTCTCGAATACTACTCTCCTGTCTGGTCTCCTTCCTCTTCCACACTCTCTTCTAAACTAGAATCTGTCCAGTCTTTTGCTTTAAATCTCGCTTCTAAATTCGATTCCGACTCTATTCCCTCTATTTCTTCTTCTCATCACATTTCTAGTCTCTCTTCTCGCCGCAAAATTTCAAGTCTAAAATCTCTCTTTAAAATTTCCCACAACCCTTCTCACTTTCCTTGCTCCTCTATTCTCATAAAATACCCCCGTCCTCCCTACCCCATTCGCTCCTATGACCCTAACAACTTCCTTCCTATTTTTTCCCGCTCCAGTTCCTTCTCTAAATCCTATTTTCCCTCTGCAATTCTTCTATGGAACTCTCTTGACTCTTCTATCAAGTCTTCTCTCTCTCTGTCCAGTTTTTCTTTTCAAGTCTCTAGACATATTAACAATACCCTACCATAATATTATTAACACTACCATAATTTATAATAGTCGTATTTTATTACTATTTTATTATATTTATTTATTTTTGCTGCTCTCTATTAGCCACTGGCTATTGAGCTTTATGTTTGCCATAAAAGACGAAATATTTCTTGCTGCTTCGCAAATGTACGAGAAAGAAGTAGAGCTGAGAGAGAAGTATGGCTTTATGGGAGAAGAAGACTTTACTCTGGATCGCTTGCTTGCAGATATCGATGTACCACCGCCCCGGCCAACAGTACCATGCCCAAGAGAACGCAGATGCCGTTAGCAATTCACCTCTGAGACCAACACATAATATATAACAAAATCATTGATCATGTCCTTGGCTCTGCTGTCCCTGCTCAGTTTGGTTTTCTACCCAGTCGTTCAACTACACAACAACTTCTTGTCTTTCTTCACCGCATTATAACATCGGATACCTGTACGGACTCTATTTTTCTAGATTTCCAAAAGGCTTTTGGCACTGTCCCTCATTCAGAATTGCTCCTCAAACTTTGGTCTTTTGGTATAACTGGTGATCTATGGTTGTGGTTTCGTTCTTACTTGTCAAATAGGCATCATCGTGTTTCTATCTCAGGTTGTCACTCAACTATTCTTCCAGTTCTATCCGGTGTTCCTCAAGGAAGTATATTGGGTCCTTTATTGTTTGTCATATATATCAATGACCTTCCCCTATCAGTTCTGTTTTCACACACTCTACTCTATGCAGATGATACCAAATGCTCCAAAAGGGTTGCTACTCCTACAGATGCCATTACTCTCCAAAATGACATCACTCACATCAGTTCCTGGTGCAAGGTCTGGGGTATGGCCTTCAATGTCAATAAGTGTAAACATGTGCGCTTCCTTCCCTCTCGTTGCTCTTCTCCTCCCCCCACGTATTTTATTGACCAAAGTCCTATCCTATCTTCTGAGCATTACAAGGATCTCGGTGTAATTATCAATGGTGATCTTTCATTTTCCAAGCATTATGATCACATTATAAAAAATGCTTACAAAACTCTTGGAGTTCTTCAAAGAACATTTCACTCCACAGCCATCTCTGCTAAGAAAAAGTTGTATCTCTCACTTGTCAGATCACGGCTCACTCATGGCTCACAAATCTGGCATCCATGATCTCCTTAAAGATATATTAGCCCTTGAGCGTGTGCAACGACGTGCAATAAAGTACATCACTGGTGACTTCACTTCAGATTATAAATCTCGTCTTATTACACTTAATATTCTTCCTTTCATGTACTTTTTAGAGTTATCTGATATCATGTTCTTTGTTAATTCTGTTAAGTATCCCAGTTCAAATTTTAACATTCTTGATTTTGTATCTTTCAGTTCTGCCTCAACCCGATCTTCAACTTTTAATAAACTATGTCACACTAAATCTTCTAATATGTTAAGTAATTTTCATTTTAATCGATTACCCAGATTATGGAACTCTCTTCCCCCAATCGACCTCACCTTATCCTCTTCAACAATTAAATCCAAAATCATTCAATTCTTTTGGTCTCATTTTCATGAGCATTTCCAATCAGATAATCCCTGTACTTTTCATTTCTTCTGTCCGTGTGCAAAATGCAAACTTACTTGTGTTAATTTTTGTATTAGGTAGTTAGTAGCAGAAATTGCTACTAGTCCTTCAGTGTATACTAGTTAATTGTGTATGCTGTAAAATCATTAATAATAATAATAATAACACGATTTGCTGCTCCAGTCAGTGAAGAAGACCTTCTTAAGAAAATAACTGGCTCTATACCAAAGGCTACACAGAAGAGTACAGCTTGGGCAACAACCACTTGGAAAGACTGGGGTACTAATAGGCAGACAGCAGGCAATGAGTTTCCTCCAAAGCTATCAGAGATCACTAATGAACGTCTCAATTACTGGTTATCCAGATTTGTAGTCAAGGTTCGGAACAAGCAAGGTCTTGAACAGTGGCGGATCTACAGGGGGGCCAGGCCCCCTAAATTGGTCAGGCCCCCTATTTTACAAGAAAATTAAAAAGATTTCTATCGAAATCAAAAGGATGTAGGGTTGTGAAATTTACCACTGGTCCACAATGTAAACTAACAAGGAACAAGCATGGAATGGTAACACGATTGACTTGCTAACAGACCATAGATCCCTACATCAGTGGCTGCTGTGGTTGGCTATAGCTAGTTCAGCTAGTTGCTGTTGACTGACACCTAACGTGCATCCAGCTTGTGACAAAATATTGATCTTACATGTATATACAGCCACTGATGTAGGGATCTATGGTCTGTTAGCAAGTCAATCGTGTTACCATTCCATGCTTGTTCCTTGTTAGTTTACATTGTGGACCAGTGGTAAATTTCACAACCCTACATCCTTTTGATTTCGATAGAAATCTTTTTAATTTTCTTGTTTGTGTCCTTTTTTCTTTTTCAGTGAAGTGCAGTTCATCATACACGTACTGAGCCGTCTTTGTTTCCACCATTGGTTTATTTTTCCTGTTGTTGATGGCTTTTCTTTTATGATTAACAATTTTAAACTTGTATCTAAAAGTAATTGTTATGCTGTACATATCAGCCCGCCTACGCATGCATGCTTGCATGCAGTGCATAGGAGCCCCGCCCAAACTTGATGTAGAGATCTGTACGGCGGTTATAATTATCTGGCAAGTGCAGAATGGTAATCCTACTCGAGCTTACCGTCTTCGAAGACTCCAGACAAATGTGTTCTCACCCGTCATCCATACGGCGGGACGATAGTCAAGCTAGTGCTTGGTCACGTGTGCTATAGTGCTTGGTCACGTGCGTATTGCGCAATCGCAGTAATGGCGTCTAACACTTACCTGACAACGGATCACGATCGAGAAACTCGCGGAATTTAGATCGCCGTTTCGCTAAAAACAATGTTCAAAAGGCACCTGCCAGGAGAATTTCACGACTGTTCGTGAGTGTTTTGGTCTCGGCACCACTCGCGTAAAGGCGCTAGGCGAGTGGAAGAAAGAAGAAGAAGAAGAAGAAAACGAAGATGACGAAAGTCGATTTTCACCGTTTCCAGGTTCGTCACTTTAGTAACAATTTCGAGCAATCTCCTTGCTACTGTAAGATGGGGCAACGCCAGTGAGCAGATCTAAATGTCTTTGGACGTATAGAGTTCATCACGAGGCGAAATATCAGCGTTTGAACGCTAATACATTGAATGTAGCCGCCATCTTGTTTTCCCGTTCAACCCTACATAGGGAGGCACTACCGTGCCTCCCTAATATACGAATGTAAACAAGCCTCGTATATTTTTAACTATACAAATCACATGAATAAATTAAGCCACCTCCAAGACCTCAGGCCAGATCCGCCACTGGTCTTGAATACCAAGGTGGTTCTTTGTACAGCCTTTGTGCTGGTGTGCAACGGCAAGTACGATCTGAACGTTGCATTCTCGCAGATCAAGGACAAATAGATGACGTTGATATATTCAAGGATATTATAGTCAGTTCATTTGCCTACTTTCGGATCGAGTGTTCTAGATTCTGTGCTAAAAGACCTACACAAACAAGGAATTGGAACAATTATACCAAGCGAGCAGACTGCATCTCTGAAGACATCGAAGAGAAGCTATGGGAGGAGAATGTACTCGGAGATGACACACCGGCTAAGCTAGTTGATACTCTTGTGTTCTGCCAGTTTCGCTTTAAGGAGTGGACAGGAGCATCGAGACCTACGTCCCGACATGCTGCAGCTGGTAACACCACCTGATGCTACAGCCTATCTTATCTACACTGAATCAGGGTCAGTCGCCGGAAGGATCGGCAAGGTGGCTTAAATGAACGGAAAGTCACAAACAAGTCGGTAAAGTCACTAAGTGTTTTGCCAATGAAGCTGATCCAAAGAGATGCTGCATTCGACTGTACCAGAAGTATGTGGCATTGCGACCTAAAGATTCACCAAAAGATGTGTTCTATCTGAAGCCATTTGCCAAACCATGTCAAGATTGTTGGTACTACAATCGTGCAATCGGGCACAATGTACTGGGAAATACTGTCAAGAGACTATGTGCCACAATAGGAGTTGAAGGGAACTTTACTAACCACTCCCTACGGAGAAAATGTGCTACTAGACTTTTTCAAGCTGGAGTTGATGAGCAGCAGATCATGGTATAACTGGTCATCATACTACAAATGCTGTACGGCTCTACAAAGAGATATCACAAGAACTCGAGCAAGATTTTACAAATGGCAAAGAAGGCGAAGCCGTCTATAGTGAAGAAAGTAAAAATTGCAAGACTACAAAACTGCTGATCAGTAGCTCGATGAACCTTAGTAGTGTTCCAGTGTACAATTTTACTTCTTGTTCAGTTGTATTTCACAATAACTGATGACTGTATGAGAATTGCAAAGTATTGTGTGAATTATGAAAATATTCAAAAGTGATTGTGCAATAGTACTAGGTGTATATGGGAATTTGGATACCTCATCACATCAAAGGGAATTATTCATATCATGGTTTAACATCAGTTAGACTTTTAGTAACAATGGAATTTGCGAGTGTCACACAAGAAGACTGCATTGGTTACATTCGACATTCTGGATATATTATGTAGCATTCTGTACCATGTTTCAGTAATATGTTTCTAATCCCATGATCATTGAACAATTTAGCTACTCACTGGCATAAAAGGACGCAAATTTGAGACCGGTAGCACAAAATACATACGAGATATTCACGAGAGAAGTGGTCAGTATTTACGAGGTTAAAATTTCAGCAAGATAAGTTAGTAATTAAAGGGTTAAAGTGAATTGGGTATATGTAGACGTGAATATATGCCGAAAGTGTTTACTGAGACTGAGTGACAGGCTTGTTTAACTGACGCATTTGTTCCACCACAACCTTTCTCTGTTCGTCGTACTCTGTTGCTATGAGTGCGCCCATATCAAACAGTGAATGTATTTCTCTTATTTGCTCCAGATACTTGCTACGACGGGTCACCTGACTCATCTTGCTGGGTGAATCAGCAGCAGGAGCTGCTGCAGTTGGAGTGGTAGTGGTATTGTGCTTCATTACATCACAGATAGAATTTGCCAGCCCAGAGAATGCTTCAGTTAATGTTGACCCAGATCTTCTTGACTTTCCATTCTTAAACAAAGGAGAGCAAGGGGTTCATCTGTACCGGAATGCGTTCCAGCTAGTATTGCCTCCGCCCAAAATGTGTACTGCATGGCATTGTATATAGGACCATGTTTAGCCTGCAACGACTCTCTCTGTTTTATTTTCCTCAATTCAGACACACTCTTTTGCTTCTTCTTTCTGCAAATTAAAATACCATAATGTTAATAGTACAAACAAAGTGGCAGGTTTTACCCTGTGAGATCATCCGCATTGTCAACATCATCATCATCTGTACATGTCGATCTTCTTCTCTTCTTGTTCCTTTCAGGTGATGGTGACGCTAACGCCCACAAGGTAAGTTAGTCATTGTTTATAAGTATAGGTTAGAGACCGAGGCCAAGGGATCTACGCGGTATAGAAACCCGAGGAAGCCATATAGAACCCGAGCGCCTAGCGCGAGGGTTCTATGGCGACGCGAGGGTTTCTATACCGCGTAGATCCCGTTGGCCGAGGTCTCTAACCGGCGTAGAGTATAGCAACCGTTGCTATCCAACAAGGAATTTTCGACGCTGCGCAAATGTTTTGTAAAGAACACGGCCTTACTTCAGCGATGGGAAAACACAGTCGAGTTTAGCTAGAGTACGTCGCTAAACGGCTTTCCATGTCTTGTTACACCTTGCTGGTACTCTGTCTCGTCTCCTAGCGTCCTTCCGCCATCGCTTTAGCGTCTGCTAGTGGCTTTCTGACGCAACAAAAAGTTAGTTTCTGGAACTCACTCACGCTCACACGTGTACAAACCTCACATCACGTTGTTCTTGCAATAACAATTTTTATGGCTTGTTATGAATGCACTCTCACTAAGCAAATTGTGGTCTATCTGTTCGCGGAAGGACTCTATCTGTTCGCGGATGGACTCTATCCGTTCGCGGATGGTCTCTACAGCAAATAGATCCTCGGATCTAATAAATCTGATTGGTCAATAACATTGAGCTATACTCTAATGATAGTTATAGCATCATGTAAATCATGTTCGTTGTTTATCCATAGTTTTGGGAGCGGTAAAAGTATCCTACTTTAAAATCCAGTGTATGTGGTAAATTGGCCGCTTCTCCACATTGGACGAATATTTCTTCCTTCAGATCATTAATAGTTAACAGTTCATCCGGCATAATGTCACGAGAGTGAACATGTTGAAGTCGTTTTTGTTTAAGGGACTCAAGACTTTTAAGTAGACACAGTAACTTGATTGTCATTGAACGTCAACAGATGGGCATTGGACTTCACTGGAAGAACACGTGTCAATCATAGCGGGCAGAAGGGAGTTTGAAACGAGACCAGAACGATATTTATGCCTCGGTGGGGGGAGCCACGAGGCATACAGTAGTTCGTCGGTTTGTCATGCATTATGCCTCGGTGGGCGGAGCCACGAGGCATACAGTACAGTAGTTCGTTGGTTTGTCATTCATTCATTATGCCTCGGTGGGCGGAGCCACGAGGCATACTGTAATCGCGTTGTCTGTCAGTCATTCAGTCTGTCTGTTACACCATTTTTGCGGCGCACGCTGAACAGTGAGCTCTGAAACTTGCAATGCATGTATAACTCGACATTATCTCGGTTGTGTATTAGCGAAAGTTCGATGCAAAGCTTTGTTCTAGAGTTATGGCGTGGTTGCTCACCTAGATGGCTTTTTCTGACGATCAGGACTTCTCAGAAAACAAAACTACTCACAGCAGACTGCCTAGTAGCTTGTAGGTTAAATTTATACTACATGATGGCAGCGCAGGTCCGTAGAAACTGCGCGAGGAAGCTACTTGTAACCAGAACCCGGCAGGCTACTGCCATTCAATGCATAGGCACGCCCAGTTAATTAAAATAATATTAATAGCACTGTTTGGCTTCTGATTGCATAATTCTATGTTGCTTCTGCTTGTGCTATTCGAATGTTGAATATGAATCCTACTCTGTTATAGCATTACATGCTTAAAATTTTAACATCCACCGAGGCATAACCCGCACCAATGGTGCATTTTTCATTCTGTCCGCAGGCAGAACTCTGCGTCGGCAGAAAACTAAGCGCTGATACTTGCAATACAAGTTCAACTCGGTGTTGCCTCGGAATTGAATTGATAGACTTTTGGTTTCAAAGCTTCGTTACCTTGAATGGCATTGCTGGACTCGCTCAGCATTGTGGGACTTCGCTGAAGATAAAGCTGTCTACTATAGTCTTCTTCACAGCTTGTAAGACAATTCTGTACTCAAGGTAGTACAGTGAGTGCTATCGCTAAGCAGCGGCAGCTCCAGCAAGCTAGCAACCAGCGCTCACGTGCTCTGTTGATGATAGGCACGCCCAACTGAATTCTATGTGGTTAGCACTGCTAGGCTTCTGATTGCATAGTTGCAACCCACTAGTTTATTCTGCAAGGGACGGTACAAAACCTGGACTCTGGACTGGACTGGACTCAAAAATTGACAGTGTTTAGGGGTGTGACTAATATAAGCCACGCCCACAATACTATTTTCTGCAGTGACGCTGTAAAATGGGTACTGGTAAAACCAGGAACGGGAAACGAGGAATCGGGAAATAAGATACGGCGCCATTATTGCACTAGAAACCACTAAATCTTAAACCCAAGGCCCTAAAAACCTTCGCCTAACAGCGCCCAGTATGGACCTAACGGCGCCACGTATGGACCTAACGGCGCCCAGTACTATTATGGCATGTTAGGCGAATCGAGCTCAAGGCGAATCGAGCTCAAGGCGAATACTAGGCGCTGTTAGGTCCATACTGGCGCTGTTAGGTCCATACTGGGCGCTGTTAGGCGAAGATTTTAGGGTCTTGGGTTTAGGATTTGGTACTATCTCCCCATTACAGCGTCGCTGCAAGTATCTTGAGAACAAAATAGTATTGTGGGCGTGGCTTATATTAGTCACACCCCTAAACACGGTCAATTTTTGAGTCCAGTCCAGTCCACAGTCCAGTCCAGTCCAGAGTCCAGGTTTTGTACCGTCCCATTCTGCAAACAGTGCTGTACTGCAGCTTGTTGCAGCGCTCTTCAGCTTTAATTTCATTATACAGGAATTGCATTGCATAACTATTTGCATAACTATTATACTGCATTGTGATTGCTGTACAGAAAGGTATAACAGCTGCAGTTTGTTGCTGTGTATATAAAATGGTTGCATTCCACCGAGGCATCTGCACCTTTGGTGCTTCATTCATTCTGTCCGCAATCAGAACTCCGCGTCGGCAGAAAACTAAGCGTTGATACTTGCAATACATGTTCAACTCGGTGTTCCCTCGGAATTGAATTGATAGACTTTTGGTTCCAAAGCTTCGTTACCTTGAATGGCATTGCTGGACTCGCTCAGCATTGTGGGACTTCGCTGAAGATAAAGCTGTCCACTATAGTCTTCTTCACAGCTTGTAAGACAATTCTGTACTCAGGGTAGTACAGTGAGTGCTGAGAAATCAATCGTGCTATCGCTAAGCAGCGCCAGCTCCAGCATAGCAACCAGTGGTCACGTGCTGTGTTGATTATAGGCACGCCCAACTGAATTCCATGTGGTTAGCACTGCTAGGCTTCTGATTGCATAGTTGCAACCCACTAGCTTATTCTGCAAACAGTGCTGTATTGCAGCTTGTTGCAGCGCTCTTCAGCTTTAATTTCATCATACAGGAATTGCATTGCACAACTATTATACTGCATTGTGATTGCTGTACAGCAAGGTATAATAGCTGCAGTTTGTTGCTGTGTATGTGAAATGGTTGCATTTCACCGAGGCATCTGCACCTTTGGTGCTTCATTTTTAGCATGTGCCGTTGTGGTTTTACGCACGTGAGCACATCTAGGAAACGCCTATTTTCATAAGCGGTCGTTGCCGGTCAAGCAACTTGCAAAGGTCTGTATGCTCCTCTCGCGTTTGTGGCAGTCAGGCTGCACCACGACAAGCAAGCAACGACCGTTACTAGTCTGCCTGGTCGTAGTTGTTGTTACTGTCAATTCTGTACTGTTGGCTACTAGGAACCGTAGTCGAGGATTTGGATATACTCTAGAGGCAGAGATATTCGTTGACGAAGAAGACCGATTCACTGTACGAAACGAGAGCCACCACAACCCGAACGAGAACTCGAACAAGACGTTTCTTTACCTTGTACAAGCTGTGAGTTGTCTCCCTAAAGACTTGAGACCGTTCAAAGCACTAGGTGATGGGAGAAATCTTGACGTGCTAGTGCTTAGTTACCGAACAAAGTGTACTTTACCAACACCCGCTCATATTGAGCATCTCTATGCCAATGCTACTACTTGGACGATTGGAAGAAATATTTTATATGAAGCCTCCCAAAAGAGAATAACGAATTACTTGTATTACATTTTTCTTGACGATGACATTGTCCTTGACATAAAGACTAGTCTTCTAGATTACATTTATGGTAAGAGCAAGAGCTTTAATCCTTGGAGGAAATTTGAAGAGTTTTTACTGAGAGTCGAACCTGCAGTAGGTATAGCCGACAGTTCCGGAAATCAACGTGTACCAATTGCTGAAAAAAGCAGAAGAAACAAGAAATGTTTATTGCCCAAAGATACAGAGTATGTTCCTTCTCCACGATTTGACGCATGTTTCAATGCATTCCACCGAAAAGCAATCAATCATCTTTTACCATATTCACCAAAGTTAGACAAGTCCTCATGGTGGTTCGCAGGAAGATTTATTGAAGCCAAGTGTGAAGTGGTCTTTCAAGGACAAGTAGTGATACACACTACCATTCGTGCAATGAACAAATTGCATCGAGATTATCCGAAAAGATTTGCTACTCTAGAGGACGAAGCATTGATTTATGGAGAACTTGAAAAAACTATTCCACCAAAATATAGAAACTGCAGTATTTTACGAGAAATGAGAAGGAATGGATTAAAACATGCTTATGTTTCTTCAACATTCTGTATAACTCCTCCTAAACCCAAAGAAATAATAGTACCTTTTCGTCGCACAAAACTATGACTTATATTATTAACTCTCCCTCACTATCTCCTCTCTCACACACACTGGAGCAGGTGTTTTGTTTCAATAATAATATTATTTGTTATTATAACAATAATTAAGTTATTATTTTAACAGCACTAAAAATAGTAGAAAGAGTAATATATAGTTGGGCAAAAGTTGTGAAGTTACTTAGCCGTCACCATCGTAGTCAAGCTACAATGCTAACTTATATAATTAGTCCAGTACACAACAGTAAAATGATGAACTTGTGGCACATGTATAGGGACTGACTCAACCACAGCTCACTATGATAGTGTGCATAATCAGTTGTGGATCCAGAGGTGCATGTGAACCCCTTTGCTCTTAATAGAACAGTTTACTTTTTGGTCACTATATCAGTTTCAACTTTTCAGTTGACGTATTCTGTGTTAGGTGTTATTTCATTTTTACGACTCAGTGAGCAGCAGTTTACTATTTTAGCAGGTGTGAATTAACCCTTTAACCCCTATTGTCGCCTTTTGGCGACATACATACTTCAGACACCATAACTTTATGAAAAAGTGCTAAAATATCCCAAAATTGAGCCAAATTGAAGAATACAAATAACCGCAAAAAATTGACTGGTTTTCGGCGCGCCCCCTGCGCTAAACGTATTGGCTTCGGCATTTCTATGGCTTCAGTGCAAATTTCACAACAATTTAAGAAAAACAAAATGGCTGCCAAGAAAATTCGGACATTTTATGGCTTCAGGGTGCTCGGAAACACATTTTCGTGCATTCTCTATGATCTGGACTACATTTTGCACTCACCAAAACCACTGCTAGTTGTGTGTACTTTTCAGTATCCAGCCCCAAAGCACTAACTTTGAGCAAAATTTGACGAGGTCGTTGCACTTTATCGGCTTCACTTTCGAAGTGGGAGGGGCATATCGACTGACTTGAGTGTGGGCAATTGCGGCTACTCACTGGCGTAAAAGGACGCAAATTTGAGACCAGTAGCACAAAAGACACACGAGATATTCACAAGAGAAGTGGTCAGCATTTACGAGGTTAAAATCTCAGCAAGATAATTTAGTAATTAAAGGGTTAAGGTGCACAGCCTATTGAGAGTAAGGAGTGTGGTTTAATTGTGTATCACAAGAATACTGAATACATTCAATGAAAACTTTAAAATAGTTAAAGAGGTTCAGAAAAGACTGTCTGCGCATGCATGCTCCGTTTGCCCCACTTTTCCGGGGCAATTGGATATTCTCGTCACACATCCGTGACATGCTAGTCCTTTCTTTGGCGCGATCATAGTCGTTCAGCAAGCATTTCATTGTTTGCTAGCGCCTATTCACACTCGCAAACGTCAAGGAATGCGTGCAAGAGCTTTCTGAGGAGTAATTTGCAAGAACAAAATCCGGTGAGTTATGTCTCCCGCCCCTTAATCATCTCGCCCACGTTATCACGTTTTTATTTCCACTTAAAATCGTTAATATGCGCGCGTGCGTAGACAGTCTGTACCTATAGAATGCATGCCCGCCATTCTATAAAATGGCGCGCATTCTATAGAATGCGCAAATTCCTAGAATACGCGGAACATACACAAGCTACTTTAACAATACCTACGAGGTATTTAGTTATAATGGGTTGTCCCACATTCACCATGTGCACCAAGAGTAAATAATAGAAAGAAGAGTATACTACTCCAATATACTCGGCGTGACACTGACACGGTGATGATCACGACAGCACTTGAAAGTCAAAGGCTCGACGCTAGAGTAAGCCACCTATATTCGGCCACCACATGATCTATTATCGGCCACTCGCTCGTACACTTGCAAATGCGCTACACAGATCAAACTTGACCGACGTATAGACACACACTTCCTCTGCCTGCATTGCAAATTGCAAACTGATAAACGAACGCAGGGTTACTGAATTTTGGTGATTGTGATAGACAGGAGATGGCTCTACTCCGCCAACGTGTTTCTGTATCGCAATCGTGTTTTCTTTGAGCATAAATTGCACTGAAACAATATCACGAGTTGCCGAACATAGATTGCTCGACCCCGGGGTCTTTGGAAAAGAAAATTACCAAGACGGCAAGACGAGAGCTTTTCAATTGCAGCTCGTTGTAATGCTGATGGATGAAGGTGTTTGCAGTACTGACTTGCAATCCCGCCCTATTCGTTTATCAGTCACTAAGACTGGTGCCAGATAATAGATTGCCTTTGCCGAACATCGATGTTTTCGGCTACCCACTTTCTTCGTTTCCACAGTAGACAAAGAAGCAGTTACGAGCTGCAAATTTGCAATGCAGGCAGAGGAAG
Source organism: Haliclona indistincta (assembly GCA_964017065.1). Taxonomy (NCBI): domain Eukaryota; kingdom Metazoa; phylum Porifera; class Demospongiae; order Haplosclerida; family Chalinidae; genus Haliclona; species Haliclona indistincta. The sequence continues at coordinate 16,197,954 of OZ024783.1, read as the reverse complement.
TGTGTGTCTATACGTCGGTCAAGTTTGATTTGTGTAGCGCATTTGCCAAGTGTACGAGCGAGTGGCCGATAATAGATGGTGGCCGAATATAGGCGGCTTACTGACTCTACCATTTTCATCGACAATATGTCGAATGCGTGATGTAGAGCCTGCAGGTGGATGCAAGTACCACAGTTGGAGCACACCAGAAGATGGCTGCTGGTCAGGGTGTGTCTCACACGAAAATCAAGCAACCCACCATAATTAATCGTTAATTTATTATTTTTATCCAGCAGTGTTTAAGGCAGAAATAAATCTATCTAGTGAAAAAGTGGCTGCTTGCTTTGTTTGTGGAACGGAGTCGCTTGCTGCTTCTGCTGTTCGCTTCATGCGCGACAAGAGGCTACAAAGAAAATTTAAAGATATCTATCGAAATCAAAAGGATGTTGGGTTGTGAAATCTACCACTGGTCTACAATGTAAACTAACAAGGAACAAGCATACTCGATTGATTTGCTAACAGACCATAGATCCCTACGTAAGTGGCTGCTGTGGTTGGCTATAGCTAGTTCAGCTAGTTGCTGTTGACTGACACCTGACGTGCATTCAGCTTGTGACATCTTATGTACAGCCACTGATGTGGGGATCTATAAGGTCTGTTAGCAAGTCAATCGCGTTACCATTCCATGTTTGTTTCTTGTTGTGGACCAGTTGTAGATTTCACAACCCTACAACCTTTTGATTTCAAAAGAAATCTTTTTAAATTTCATGTTTGTGTCCTTTTTTCTTTTCCAGTAAAGCGGACACTGCAAGAAAAGTTGAATTTCCTGATTCGTTGGTACAGGAAATTTTCCAAGAAACATCAAATTTCTGGTACAGGGTGGTATAGTATAGATCCAAATTTCCTAAATCGCAGGAAATTGGGATGCCGGAGGGAGGGAGGGAGGGAGGGAGGGAGGGAGGAAGGGAGGAAGGAAAGAAAGAAAGAAAATCGTCTACCCTAATAATAACGTACTTCATACTGTGATCAATTAATGTGTAGGCTGTCCGTACTGCAATTTTATCAATAATATAATAAGTATGGTGGTATCAAATCTACTGCTCAGTGGAGTGCATGAACTATTGATATTTTTAGTATTACATACCCATAAAAACTATGTAATACAATCATACTGTCAGCTGCATCTCTCCAAAGATCATTATTTCACTTTTTCCATCGGGCTCAGAACACAAACAGTTCGATCACTTCAAGAGGAACGTCTTCATCAGAAATCCCTTCATTTCCACACACTCTCAGTTCAATGTCCTCAGTGGTGGTCTCACTGAGTGTCCTGTAGAACCATGGCATGTTGGGGTGAGTACAGCAGGGAGCCTCCACACCAGGACATTGCTGTCCATCCCATAGTGGATCCTTATAGAGTACAGTGCATTGACATCATGCATTGGACTTCCTGTATCAGCATTGTCACCAGTCTCACAGTAGTAGTCACTGCCAACATAAGGTGGAACATCTTGCACTCCAATAGAGTTGCAAGGACATCCATATTGTGGAAATCGTGAATATACGGTAAATACAATCCAGTAGCATAAGTCCAGATGTGTTTGCGAGGAGCACTACCATACGTGATGGACACACCATCAACATAATTATGCATTGTTCAGTGTTAACCCTTTAACCCCTAATGTCGCCTTTTGGCGACATACATACTTCAGACACCATAACTTTATCAAAAAGTGTTAAAATATCCCAAAATTAAGCCAAATTGAAGAATACAAATAACCGCAAAAAATTGACCGGTTTTCGGCGCGCCCCCTGCGCTAAACGTATTGGCTTCGGCATTTCTATGGCTTCAGTGCAAAATTCACAACATTTTAAGGAAAACAAAATGGCTGCCAAGAAAATTGGGACATTTTATGGCTTCAGGTGCTCGGAAAACACATTTTTGCGCATTCTCTATGATCTGGGCTACATTTTACATTGACCAAAACCACTGCTATTTGTATGTACTTTTCAGTAGCCAGCCCCAAAGTACTAACTTTGAGCAAAATTTGACGAGGTCGCTGCACTTTATCGGCTTCACTTTCGAAGTGGGAGGGGCATGTCGACCGACTTGAGTGTGAGCAATTGCGGCTACTCACTGGCGTAAAAGGACGCAAATTTGAGACCAGTAGCACAAAAGACACACGAGATATTCACGAGAGAAGTGGTCAGCATTTACGAGGTTAAAATTTCAGCTGGATAATTTAGTAATTAAAGGGTTAAAGCAGAATTTGTATCATAAGGACGAAAAGCATCTGGTGCACCAAGCTGATAGCCTCGTACTAGTCCACATACCCTTGAGTAGCTTAGTCCTAGTGTGGAGAACACTGTGCTCTGACAGAGAGTCAGTCCTGAGAGGGTTCGCTGTGTCAGTCCCTGAGGGCAGGTGGCACCAGACTGTGACATATTTACATAGGCCACTCTCATCCAGCCTCCCTCTCCTCCACAGTTGGTCCCCTCCATGTCACAGTAGACCTGCACTAGTGAGCCATTGGGAGCAGTTATCTGGTAGTAGCCTGAGGGAGCTGATGGGAAGCAGTGAAGAATCCTCTGACAAGATCGGTTTTGGGGGACTGGATTGCAACCTGGAGGATTTAGCCTTTGCTTGACATGCTTGAGAGCCTCTTTCAACTGTTCATCTTGCAGTGGGTCATACTGACCACACTCAGAGGATACTCTAGCAGGGTAGGTGACCGGAGTGAACCCACTCACTACGCTAACACTACCAGCCAGCAGTAGATAGTAGCCTATGTTTAAATGCACCATCTCATCAACTATACATGTAGCTCCCGATCAGATAGATTATGTGCTATTCATGCTGCATGCGTAATGTATGTATATACCTAGTTGTTTCTTATGAATTGGGTGTGAACATGTGCATATTGTTATAGGAAACATTTCACTTTCACTATTTAAAATTTGAAACTGACATGTTTCCTATAAAAATATTCTCAGCAGGGCCATCAAAAAAATTTTTTATACAGCAAAAAAGAACAGTGGTTAGTGAGTAGTTATGACAAGGGAGAAATAATAGGTAGAAATGAGCGACAAAACGAAATAAGTAATACATTAGCCGGCCTGGGAGAGGCAGCATTCTGCAACTCCAAGTGGTCTGTCAGAGATAGGAACATGATGAAGTGTTGCACGGCTGCCACGGATACAACTTATGGCCAAATGTAGGAGAGAGAAGGATATTGAGCATCTTAACCAAGCCAGTGTAGTACTGTAGTGAGAATTCTCTTCATTGTAATTTTGATCTGCTAAGTGTTGATAAAATTGTGTCGCCTCCCTTCCCATGCCACCAGTAGTGGAGAAAACAAGAGGGGTAAAAGACCCATTTTCAACTTGTCTCACTCTGTCACTCTTGTCTTCCTACAAAATATTGACATGTTCCCATCACAATTATTATTGATCATGAAGGAAATAGCTAAACAGTAATGCTAATCCGGACCTCTGAATTGCGAAAAACCCGTTTTAAAGGACACCAAATGTGGGCACCGATCGATGACAAATGTATAGTTTAACCCCTAAAAAGAGGACACACCCGTTAATTATGACATCCCAATGGTGTCCGGATTAGAGAGGTTCCACTGTAGATAGCGGCTATTTCCTTCGTGATCAATCTCAATACAGTGGAATCTCTCGAGTGAAACCTCTCTAAACGAACAAGTGCTTTTGTCCGTTATAATTATGAGATGTCCCTTACATAAGGCTGTATTGTTTTGTATTCTTATGTACATCAGCAAATTCTCCATTATAATAATGGAGTGTCCGCTAAGAGAGGTTCCGCTGTACATGGATATGTAATGTAAGCAGTATCCATGAACAGCATTTGAGCTGCAGAGAGTTGGTGATGTGAGTATAATGTTTCCATCCGTTCCTAGCTACAAAAGGATGCACTACTGTGCTTCTCTAATAGGTTATTACGTATCTGCTATACTGGTTGGTGGTGTGAGTGGGCTCACTCCAGTTACCTGTCCTGCTATAGAGTACTCTGAGTGAGATCAGTAGATGCTTCATTTAGACTTCAACGTCTTAATTCAGGACTATATAGTCTCGAGCACTTATGTGTAATTGCTGAACTTGACTACAGCATAAAAATTACATTGTATGTTGTGATGAGTGTAATGCATGTACAGCGTTCACACAATGCTTGCAGTTATACACATGATGTCCTCCTATATTAACCAACGGAGCATATTGATTACTTTTGGGTAACGAACTCTTGAGCATAGCTACTGTAGTTGTGCATGGTGTACAGAAAGAAAATTAAATAAATCACGTGACTCATGCATGAGCGAAAGTACCGGTATAAAACCTGACTCATGGTACAAGATTACAAGATAAAAAATTATTATGGTATAAACTTAATAAATTATATACAGAACAAATCATACAGATCTTGTACATTGTGTATAATACAAGAAATTAAAAAGATTTCTATCGAAATCAAAAGGATGTAGTGATGAAGAAATCTACCACTGGTTCACAATGTAAACCAACAAGGAACAAGCATAGAATGGTAACACGATTGACTTGCTAACAGACCATAGATCCCTACATCAGTGGCTGCTGTGGCCAGACTATAGCTAGTTAAGCTATTTACTGTTGACTGACACTTTGAATAAAATTCAGCTTGTGACAAAATATTGATCTTATGTACAGCCACTGATGTAGGGATCTATGGTCTGTTAGCAAGTCAATCGTGTTACCATTCTATGCTTGTTCCTTGTTGGTTTACATTGTGAACCAGTGGTAGATTTCTTCATCACTACATCCTTTTGATTTCGATAGAAATCTTTTTAATTTCTTGTTTGTGTCCTTTTTTCTTTTTAGTGAAGTGCAGTTCAATATCATGCATGTACGGAGAAGTCTTTGTTTCCACCATTAGTTTAGTATTCCTGTTGTTGATGGCTTTTCTTAAACTTGTAGCTAAAATTGTTAAGCTGTACGTATCAGGTCTGCCTATTCGCCTACGCATGCATGCAGTGCATACGAGCCCCGCCCACACTTGTTTGTAGACCTATACGGCGGTTATAATTATCTGGCAAGTGCAGAATGGCGATCCTACACGAGCTTACCGTTCTTCGAAGACTCCAGACAAATGCCAGGTGTGTGTTCTCCGTGATAGTGATCCACACGGCGCAGCGATACTTTAGCTGCTTGGTCACGTGCGCTACCCATTGCTTGGTCACGTGCGTATTGCGCAATCACAATAATGGCGTCTAACACTAAGCTGACAATGGATCACGATCGAGAAATTGCGGAACTTAGATCACCGTTACGCTAAAAACAAAGCTCAAAAGGCACATGCCAGGAGAATTTCACGACTGTTCGTGGATGTTTTGGTCTCGGCACTGCTCGCGTAAAGGCGCT
>OZ024783.1:16182560-16190060 GCA_964017065.1 Haliclona indistincta | reverse complement strand
ATGACAACAGGTGCTGCCGTGGAAAGCAGTCTCACAGTAGTAGTCACTACCAACATAAGGTGGAGTCTTGGTATCAATACCAGTATTGCAGGGACATTCATAAGTTTTTCCACGTGTGTAGTTAAGATTTAATCCACTTGCATAAGTCCAAATGTGCCTACGAGGAGCATTGCCGAAGATTCCATCAACATACGCATTGTCTAGTGTTAAAGTAGGCGTTGCATTGTAAGGGTGAAAAGCATCTGGTGTTCCAAAATAGTAGCCTCGTAGTTGTCCACACACTTGAGAGTAGTTCAGTCCTAGTGTGGAGAACACTGTGCTCTGACATCCTGCATTGTTCCTGCCACAGAGAGTCAGTCCTGAGAGGGTTCGCTGTGTCAGTCCCTGAGGGCAGGTGGCACCAGACTGTGACATATTGACATAGGCCACTCTCGTCCAGCCTCCCTCTCCTCCACAGTTGGTCCCCTCCATGTCACAGTAGACCTGCACTAGTGAGCCATTGGGAGCAGTTATCTGGTAGTAGCCTGAGGGAGCTGATGGGAAGCGCTGAAAAAGTTCTTGACAAGTTCTGTTTCTAGGACAGCTAACTATCTGTTGCTATCTATCTGCTGAGTCTCTATTAACTGTTCATCTTGCAAGGGTTCGTACTGACCACACTCAGGGGATTCTCTAGGTGTGTAAGTGACCGGAGTAAATCCAGCACTTGCTACACTAGCAGCTCCAGCCAGCAGTAGATAGTAGCAAAACAGCACATTAATTGATTTGGCTGCCATTTCAGAATGCATAATAATGAGACTGTGTGTATAATGTATCAGTTAGGCAACCATGCAAAGTCACATTCAGTTCTCTGATTTAATTTAGTTTTTCTCAGCATTCTTGATTAGGACCATGACTAATTTCACTTGAATCAAAAAATAACTGATTTATATACAACCATTTAGGATGAACGACGAATCACAAAAATTAATGCATTCATACGATCAATGTAACATAATTGTGTTGTCCCACACAAGATGTCCTCCTATATTGACCAAAGGGGCATTTTGATTACTTTTGGGTAATGAACTCTTGAGCATGGTTACTGTAGTTGTGTATAGACTAAAAATGAAATAAATCACATGACTCATGCATGAGCGATTCCTTTAAAGTATAAAACCTGACTCATACATGTTGTAGTCATACAGATCTTGTATAATAGTATTAGTATTCTATTTCCTGTAGTGCTTGCAGTTGAGCATGACCTAAACCAAAAATAATTACATGTTAAGCCGTTCAACAGTAAACATTTTAACAAAAGTCATTGAAGAGGATAATTGTTTTTGTTTCAAGAACTTCATCAGCACAGTCATGCACACAGCTACAGTTCGTGCAATAATTATGTCTTCAGTGCATAGGACTAGCTGGTTGTCCCACATGCATAGATGAGCATTAACACAGCATGCTTGCTTCATTCAGCAACAATCTTACATCAACAACAACAGTAACATCTTATTTTTTATTTCGTCTAATAATATTTTTTTGCAGATTTGAAACAATTTTTATTAATTATCTTTAAAAAAGCACATGAAATTAAAAATTACTAATGACGTTACTATTCTAAGTGTTCAGCTACATCTATGTTGAACGAATTATAGCTAAGCTCATCTAAGTATTTATACTTATTCAAACTCAGTGCAACTATATGCACTATTATGGATTAGAGCGTGTATATAGCTCAATCACTTGAAGAACAGAGTCTTCATTAGAAGGGACCTCATCTGCACAAACCCTTAGTTCAATGTCCTCAGTGGTGGTCTCACTGAGTGTCCTGTTGAACCAAGGCATGTTGGGCTGAGTACAGCAGGGAGCCTCTATACCTACGCATTGTTGTCCATCCCAAAGTGGGTCATCTGGATAAAGCTTGAAGTTTATAATGGGATCACAACAGCTGTTGCCGTGGAAAGCAGTCTCACAGTAGTAGTCACTACCAACATAAGGTGGAGTCTTGGTATCAATACCAATATTGCAGGGACATTCATAAGTTTTCCCACGTGTGTAGTTAAGATTTAATCCACTTGCGTAAGTCCAAATGTGCCTACGAGGAGAATTGCCGAATGTAATGGAGATTCCATCAACATACGCATTGTCTAGTGTTAAAGTAGGCATTGCATTGTAAGGATGAAAAGCATCTGGAGTTCCAAAATAGTAGCCTCGCACTTGTCCACACACTCGAGAGTAGTTCAGTCCTAGTGTGGAGAACACTGTGCTCTGACATCCTGCACTGTTCCTGCCACAGAGAGTCAGTCCTGAGAGGGTTCGCTGAGTCAGTCCCTGAGGGCAGGTGGCACCAGACTGTGACATGTTGACATAGGCCACTCTCGTCCAGCCTCCCTCTCCTCCACAGTTGGTCCCCTCCATGTCACAGTAGACCTGCACTAGTGAGCCATTGGAAGCAGTTATCTGGTAGTAGCCTGAGGGAGCTGATGGGAAGCATTGAAAAAGTTCTTGACAAGATCTGTTTCTAGGACGGCTATCTATCTGCTGCTTCGTCATCTTAAGAGTCTCTATTAACTGTTCATCTTGCAAGGGTTCGTACTGACCACACTCAGGGGATTCTCTAGGTGTGTAAATGACCGGAGTAAATCCAGCACTTGCTACACCAGCAGCACCAGCCAGCAGTAGATAGTAGCAGAACAGCACACTAAACGATTTGGCTGCCATTTCAGAATGCATAATAATGAGACTGTGTGTATAATGTATCAGTTAGGCAACCATGCAAAGTCACATTCAGGCGGTGTTTACACTACAACTATCAGTCCAAAAACGTGGAAATGTATGCGTATTCAGCAGTGCAGCGGGATGTTGACGACTCTTGGTGACTCATTCTTTGCGTTCATACAAAAAGTTTGAAATCGTTTTTGCTGTTTACACGAGCGTTTTCAAGTTTCCATTTTTGAGGTCTCCACTTTCAGTTCTCAGATTTAATTTAGTTTTTCTCAGCATTCTTGATATGGAAGATATAATACTATAGTATACTACAGTGCATGGGAGTATTTTCATGACTAATTTCACTTGAATCAAAAAATAACTGATTTAGATACAACCATTAATTTTATTAGGACGAACGACGAATCACAAAAAAGTTAATGTACTATACTATCAATGTAACAGTATATGATATGATTAAGAGTCTGTAGTTTCTGGTGATTCAGTTGTTTGATTTACTGGTTTGCGTGGTGGGCGTGGTCCACGAAGAGGTGGGAAAGGGTTATCTACTAGTTCGATAACTGCCATTGGAGCATTGTCTCTTTCTCTGTTAGGCACTCTAAACATACGAGTGTACCCTCCACATCGATCGGCATATCGCATTACCAATGGTCCACATATCTTGGGCACAAGACCCGGCTCCTGGAGAGAGCGGGAGGGAGAGAGAGAGAGAGAGAGAGAGAGAGAGAGAGAGAGAGAGAGAGAGAGAGAGAGAGAAACCGACATTAACAACGAAAATTTGTAAACACATGTATGCCGAGTTGTATGCTGGAAGTTTATGCCCAAGAGACAGTTGAAATACTGTCTGTCTGGAGTTACTTTCAGCCAGCGACTGTGACTTTGCTGTCAGATGCATCTCTGACGATCCCAGCGCCATGGTCTGGCAAACAAATGGGCCAGATTATTTTATTCAGCTGGCTCCTACACTCTTGTATATACAATAACTATGAATACAAGCATCATTACAGCTGTCAGCACTCAGCAGCAACAGTCTTGCAGTGTTGTCTATAAACTCACTGACACTGTGATACATTATGTATGCTTGCTTACACGTTGATAAATTTTCGATGTTAAAATATTTTCGTGTGGCAGTAACACGAAAATTTCCCGATTTACGGTATACTAAGTACGGTTCACACCACACAGGACAACTCAGCCACAACACATAGCACTATCAGCTAGCCAGAGGGCCGCCGTCCTCTGGTCGTGGCGCATGCGCAGAACGGCAATCAAGCACGTCAGTCATTACATAGAGAGGTCACCTCTGCATACAGGCATTTCGCTCTCTTGGTTTGTTTTTTCCCCTCTTTGTGTGTGCCGCCTAGTCTTCCACTGGGAATAGCCCGGTCGGCACCTGGACGTTCTGCCCCCGGCAACTCCTTCTTACACCTGGGGCGTAGCTCTCAGGGCGGGGCTAAAGAAGTGTCGACATGCCCATGCCGACATGTACAACGACACGGGCTAGGCTCCGAACTGCCGCAGTGTCATCGGTAAGTTGGGAAGGTAAGCGATTAATGTTGGTAACTACGGGCAAGTGAACACTACACCATCACACTGATTGTCCAAGAAATCACCAATCGTTTGCAAACTTACCCCACTTATAGATTCATGAGACTACGTACCCGGGATAGGAAATGAAACATTGCGTTGAAACATTCTGCGTCCGTTGCTAGGGTAGACTTGGAACAACTGTTAGTATCAATGCATCATGATACTACCTACTCAGGTGGTGTTGCTATTGATATCATCACACCATTGTTACCCATCCTGGTTACGTAGTCTCATCAATCAATGACATACCAATATTTCTCCCGGGCACGCCACAACACAAAATGGGCATACATGGTTTCAAGCAAGATGTATGTATCCGATTTGGAGGATGGCTACACCGATTTCTGTCAAAAACAGGCGAGCAATAGGTAGGACACTTAGATTGTATTGTACATAGGGTAGTAAGGAAAAATTATTAGCCTACCCCAGGCTGAAATCGAAAATTATTTCCCAATAACTTTGACCAGCTAGCATTATGGAGCTACTGCAGGTTTGCCAGATACGTAATCTAACATTACATCGCTCACCTTCATCCAACGGTTTAGTTTCTGCTCAGAACGATCACTACCTCTTTTACCCAATGTGATCAACTACAGAAAAGACACATGGTGACGTCACATGCTGAACCACACCCACAAAAAGTTACTTACCTTGTCGCCAACCCTTTTCAACTCTTTAGCTCGCGACAAAGTGGTAACAATTCTCTCATGCTTGATCAGAGCCGTGGCCAAGTTCATCATCAGCTTTATACGCTCCTTCGGGGTGCGACCGAGACGTCTGTAAGCCGCACGCATTGTTACTCCAAAACAGCACGTGTGTGAATTTAAGCAGTTGACCACGCCTACGTACTTTCTCACGTGATCCACCGCATGGTCTGTAGAAATCTAAAATGGACAGCAGGCGCTTGAGACCCTCCGTGCAAGTTTTTGGAAGAAAAGTAGGGCGATCTACTTACTCCGCTAACTTGTGAAAACATAGTGAACTGTTTTTTGCCTTTTAGAAAACCGCTACCGCCGTAGCTCATTGCAAGCAAGGCAATGGCATTATCAAGGTGAACGGAAAACCGCTCCACCTGATCGAGCCGTCCACTCTGCGATACAAGGTTAGTTTTCACGAGGGAGTATGCGTATGCAATGATCGAGAGCTGATATATATGCTCAAGTAACGTTTTGTGTGTGGTGTGGTTGTCGTGATCACGTGATCTCTACGTGCAGCTCGAGGAGCCTCTCTTGTTGCTGGGCAGAGAGAAGTTCATGGGAGTAGACATTAGAGTGAGAGTAAGAGGTGGAGGACACGTCTCGCAAATATACGGTGAGAAATGACTGTGTGTGGATAAGTTTATGTGTATAGTGTTGGTATGGTATTCAGTGCATGTGATAATAATAATAGAATGCTTTCTGCGTGGAGGCGTGAAGTAATGTTCGCGCCGCTAGCATTGAGAAAGTGATGCGTATTAGCGTGTCGTGACGAGGTACCCGCCTACTTAATGCCTTGTGAACACCTTAATTGACCCTCATTGGGGGGTACTTCGTCACGTAAATACGCGTCACGTTCTCGTAAATACGCGTCACGTTCTCATTGCTAGCGGTGCGAACATGCCTCCACGCAGAAACCGCCTATAATGCATTTTGTCTTCTTCAATGGAGAGCGTCGCTTTTATTATGCTAAAATGTCAACTCTCTGTGTGTTCTTTAAACATTACTTTAGTATTATTATGAAGGTGAATTTCCAGAGGAACTCTGTCCTTGACACAGTTTTTTTTTTCTCCTCAGCTGTGAGACAGGCCATCAGCAAGGCACTAGTGGCTTATTATCAGAAATGTGAGTTGCACCAGAGTATTTTCAGCTGTTCACTGCTTATTGGGCATGTACTTAGCACTGATGTCACTTAGCTTCTTTCATATGTTGCACATGTGACAGGTTGTGTGGATAATCACAGCTTCCTCTTATGCAACCCTATTCATTGATTGTGTCCAATAATTCTTAGACCACTCATTAATAATTCATTGAGTCGGAAGCTTTGAAGTCACGAATTAGCGGAGGGTGTTTGTGTCAGTTAGATCCTTATGAATACATTCATTTTGTCAAAACACCGTTTCTTTCGCTGTGGAAGATCGAGAATGTGTCGAAGAGCTTACCAAGACGAAGTGCAGTTCCTCGCGTGGCCTGGAGCTAAGAAACTACGCCGCTACGTTCTTCACGAACGGCGAACGAGCTCCCAGCACGCATAAAATGGCGGCCGTCGTCGTCAGGTCAGTGTAAGCGTGGTCTAAGTCAGTTAGATCACCTGGACTCGGAATCTAACTGACACGAACGTCCCTTGGGCCAATCCCTCGCCCTCGGATGGTCTTACAGCCCTCGGGCTTCGCCCTCGGGCTGTAAAACCATCCTTGGGCGAGGGATTGTCCCGCGGGGCGTTCATGTCAGTTAGATCCCTCTTCCGGTGATCTAACTATTACATAGCATTTAACATAGGAACTCAGATTCTTCAAATGATATTCACACGTGTTTTGTAGCTTTTAACAGAATCTTCCCAAAAGTGATGTTATAAGCAGCACTCTCAATTGCTGTTCGATTTTTCTTCGATTTTTCCCCTCAGATGTGGACGAAGCTAGCAAGAAGGAGATCAAGGATATCTTGACCTCGTATGACAGGACCCTGCTGGTTGCTGATCCCAGACGCTGCGAGCCAAAGAAGTTCGGAGGACCTGGACCAAGGGCTCGCTACCAGAAATCTTACCGTTAAGAGTGGACAGCATTTGAATTATCTGTCACTGCATTTTTTGAGATATGTTTTGACAAAACTTCAAAAGTGCAATTCAATCACATGCTTGCTTAGTCACAAGTTTTATTAGCCTCATGCCCAGGGCTGTTTTAGCAGGCGAGGATAAACAAGTTTTGAGGCGAAATGACGTTTAGGCAAAAGTGCAGGGGAGTTTGCTAGTCGCTTTGTCGGTTCTTCACATGTTAATACGCCATGTATGAATATTTTTAGCCGTGCGTCATCATGACGTTTGTTTATAGGCGGGGCTCGTTTGGTGCCTAGCAACGCGTAATCGCCAAACTCTCAACTTTCGCGATCGCGTCCTGCGATGGCATCCTTGATCATGGAAAAATACGAGAAGATTTGCAAGATCGGAGAGGGGGCTTATGGCGTCGTGTACAAGTGTCGGCACAGAGAGAGCGGGCAGGTTAGTAGCCATTAC